>VRLP01001812.1:0-110000 GCA_009660295.1 Lophius piscatorius | reverse complement strand
TCCTGCAGCTCCCTCTGATATATGCTTACATATAACCTAAGTAGATTTGACAAATTTATTTAATGTCCACAATTTTATATTCTAGAAACAGATAAATTGTGAAATGCTACACTTAAGGATAATCCATCCCTTAAAAACAGGACCATAAACATATGGTATACACATAAAAATACAAATGCAGCTGAAGACAGAACCAGATACAAGATATCACCTACAACTATATCAAAACTGGGTTTAAGATGACGTCACATCAGACTGTGAGATGATATTAATATTAAAGACAACGGAAGTCTACAAACTTAATTGGAAGAGTGGACACACTGTTGCTCTGAATGTTTGAAAACATGAAGTTAGAGTTGATGTAGAGCTCCACCTCTCGCTGAGTGCGCGTGGAGAAGGGGGCGGTTTCTGAGCTCACGCGCGTACACAAACACACACACACAGACGCACGTACGTACCGGCGCTCACGCATATTATGGACTGCAACCTGTGGATTCCTCTCACACGCAGCCTGGCAGCCTGTGGGAGTGAGTGACCGTCACGGAGACTGCTTCCGCGCCCTGTGTCAGTCCTGTCTACATGAGCGCAGAGTAGAATGGATTTCCTCAGAGGACCGGTTCTGTCATTGATGAACTCGGTACCAGTCGCTGGGTTGTGACTGGAGCGTCCCGCCTGAGGATTCACATGGTGCGCTCTCTCCTGACGCAGTTGAGTGCGCTCCGGGAATCAGAAATGAAAGCAGGGCTGAATCTTTTCTGCGCATTTCTCTTCAGAAAGTTCTTTAAATGGCCTGACACACGAGTCTGATCTGCGGCCGCCACAGACATCCGCTCGCTCCTGCCGACACTCTCACCTTTACGCACATTTATATTTGGTTAATCACCTAGAGCTCTGGGACCGGGAGCACAGCAGGTCACCATGACCGGCTGCTGGCTCGCATTGGTCGGATTGTGGTGGAGCGTTTCTTACTGCGTCTTCCTGGTCGATGGGAGTAATTATTCAATGGATGGAAACAACGAGGTGCAGCCCGGGTTCATCCACCGGCGGCTGCGGACGCACGAGAGGAGGGAGATGCAGAAGGAGATCCTGTCCATCCTGGGGCTCCCGCACAGACCCAGACCGCATCTGTCTCACGGAAAGTACAACTCCGCTCCACTTTTCATGTTGGACTTATACAACACCATCTCGGAGGAGGAGGAGAACAGCCCGGTGGAGGGCCTGCTGGACCGGTCCCAGAACATGAGGACGACCCAGAGCCCTCACCTGGCCACATACCAAGAAAGCGCCTTTTTAAATGACGCAGATATGGTGATGAGCTTCGTTAATCTGGGTAAGTCAGCTCAATCATTCTTTCCTCTTACTATTATTGTCATTAACTGCACCTAGTTGATGTCCTATGGGTCACAGAACCGAACAGAAATCATCACTAGATGAGGAAAGGATGAACAGGTGTTTGGAGAGAAGACTCCAAAATTTAAAAATAATAGTCAGATTTTGTTGAATTTACTTTAATCCAGACATGTTAACACTTTCCACTGAACCGAGTTGAGTCAGGTATCATTTAATAACATTATTAAGATGAATAATTGCAAGTGTTTGTTCAATCAATTATTACTCAATTTTGTTTTTTTTTAACTGTGTTTATTCTGTCCTACATGAATTAATCCAGGACAAACTCAATATTAATGTTTTGGAAGTACAATTCACTTTAAAATATGGCGTTTTGTCCAGTCAATCATATTTTGTGGGTCTAACTGGTTTTAATTTTAATTTATGTGCCTATATGCCAAAGTGGGCTAGGTTTAATAAGATAACATATGTCTATTGATTAAATTGGATATAAGTACATTTACTGACTCAAACAACTTTCAGAATTCACTTTTTTGAGTGTTTTGATATGATGTAAGTTTATGGAGGATGTGGTTTTCAAAGGAAAATATGAATTAGCCAGCTCTGCCAGCTGTGTGCTGTCACAGTGGGTTTATGGTGATTACATTTGGAGCTCAGTGGAACCACATTTTAATTTACCTCTCCGTCCCTGAAAACAGGGTTCAAGCCCAACAAATGACAGTTTGTGCAGTCTCTGTGCAAGTTTAGTCATGGATTGTTGCTTCATGTGAAGCCCACAAACTCTCCCACTCCTCCTCATCCAATCGGTGATCTAAAAACATTGATGGGCTATCCACTTAAATTAAAAAAAGAAGAAAAAGTCTGAGATGTTAAACTCAATGAATGTTATTTTGAAATGTAGATATTATTTTCTTTAAACAAAGTCCACTTTAGTTGGTGCAACTTAAAATTCAAACTTGTTAAACCAACAAAAGCTGATTGATTGATATAATCATAACAGAACCTTACTAATGTCTTAATTAGATCATGTAGAAAACAGAATAAACACCCTGCTTTATTCTGTAAAGCCAATTAAATAGCATTTTGTTGATTTTATGTTGCTCAGTTTACTTAGCTGGACACATAATCCATGTTGACAGGTTATTCTGACTTTATGTAGTCAGTTATTTTTCATCCTAATAATGCAATTAAATTATATGAAACATTTTTTTGGTCACTCGATTTTGCTGTTGAATTTATTCCATACTCCAAGGTTTATGCGTTTGTGGGAAAATATACCCACTAAATCATCAGCCCTCCTCTCTGGTATTTAAATAAAGAGGTTCTTCTTGTCGTTGACCTCAAGCGCAGCAAGTTGCTGTTTCTGTGTGTAAATTGTGTTGCTTTGTTTGTGTTACCCACCAGATTTGTACTGAATTAGCTCCGGTGAGAATAAAAAGAGACACTTAATTCATAACGAGTTTGCTACATAAAAGTCCTCCCCTCAATTAGCAGCTCCTTTGTTTACTGGCAGTCTCTAAACAGAGGATCTGAAGATAAACAGAGGAGCTGCCAGAGTCGGGCTCTGCTGGACGAGGGGGCTTAAGTCCAGATGGATTGTCATTCTCTCTGGGAGCTCAGGGCATCGCTATGATCCTATGGAGATGTATCACTGCTGAAGAATGTAGTCTCATGTTTACTCTCTCGAAACAGGAAGTCCTCCAAAAATTGTTTATATTTTATCCCTCACCTTTATCAACCATTTCTCACCCGTTGCACCGCACGAAAAAAAAGAGCACTGGAGTTGGAAGAAGCAAATGTTTCTTTACTTCTTGGTCTAGTGGGGATTGATGTTGCGACATGAGGTGATGAAAACCAAATATTCAGACAGAAGGAGGCCGTTGTGTTAGTATCGGATATCGAAGCTCCTCTGTTGGCTGTAGTGTGGGAGTGTGATGACGGTTGTGGGGTTTGTGTGTCTGTGGTTTTGTTATTCCTGTGCTGTCTAAGTTTGGGTTTGTACTCCTGTGCTGTTGCACATCTGGCTCTCTACTTGATTAATCGCGTTCCGTGCATCCTTTGACCATTCCCTCAGATTTCTGTGGTGACCAGGGTATTACGTTGCCATCTCCTCCAGCCGTACACAAAGTCCTAACCGCTCTGGAGGAGGGACCGCTTCCTCCCCGAATGTGATTCTAATTAATGTTGGACAGGCCAAAGTTTTCCATCTGCTTTGTAAATAAGGCCTTGCATGACTACTGTGTGTCATCGCCATCCGATTGGATTTTAATGTGCCTTGTGTTCATTTGGAGCGATTTGTGTGAAGCATCGTAGAAATAATTGAACGGCCCTGAAACTCTCCTGGGTGGTCCTCCGTGTTTTGAAACCGGGCCTCAAAATCTGGACATCACGCGTTTCCAAAGAAGTGAAAATACAAATTAGAATCAAAATTAATGATAGAAAGAAAAGAGATGAAGTCAAACAATCTGTCTGGTTTGATTGGAAAAATCTGGACCTGGATGAACCGAGTCCAGAGCAGACGGATTACTGGAAAGGAGGCTCGTGCGTAATCTGCGTTTGTGGTTCTGGTTTACACGTCAGATCTGATTTAAAACTAGATTCAACGCTGCTCGCCACCAAATCCTCCCCATGTCCAAAAATCCAAGACTTTAAAGTGATCCACAGCAAATAAAGCCCTGACAGTGATTTAGGATTGGGCCTGAACTGATGTCTTTCACAGCCAGCGGCAGCAGTAGCGCAGATAGAGAGCTCATTTTCTGACGGTACTCTCTTGGGCTTCGGGTAGATTTAAGAGCTCCAGCATTACATCCAGCCTCGATCTGTGTGAACCATATGCACCTCCCCTACACTTGTGCATGATTCATGCGGATGTCTTGTTCAGTCATCCATTCTCCTTAGCTTTCATCACTTGTTCAGAATGACCCCTTAAAAAAAAAAAAAGGCTGAGCAAGTGGTGGAAAACTTCAAATTGGGGTACCAGAAGTATATTTTCCAGCTCCTTTTTCATCTTCATTCCTAGAATAGCATGTTCATCACTGTTTGCCTTGTGGACATCCTGCTTTCCACTGAGGTCTAGTGAAGTGGCACTGTATGCTGAATGACTCATGCTGTGTGACATGCTGCAGCTCTGGACATGTCCTAATACCCAGCTGGGCCCTCCAGCCATGTAACAGTCCCCGTTAAAGGTTCTCTCTGAAGTTTCAGACCTCTAATGGAGCTATTTAAGGTTAGGTTTGTTTGTGAGTGTGTCATTTTGTTTGTCTAGTGCATACACACCGGTGAGTCCCAGCTTTTTTCTCAGCAGCTCAAACATGCAGCCCGATTTTGAAGTGCACTTAAATGATTTTATTAAGGAGAGGGAACCAATAACTCTCAGCTCTTGATCCCGAGGGGACACCAGTACACCTGACTCAAAAATGCTCCTCCTCATAGTGGCACATTCTAGTATCACAGTTTCAGGATTCGCCTGATTCAGTGCAGCTGGTCAACACTGACCAACAACTTATCCTTTTAGACGCAAAGCAGGGATATAAACCACCTTTCCTTATTTCTATTGTCTGTAAAAGCCATTGCTGAACCTGGGGGAAACATAAAAGTGGCCACCTTTGCATATTTATTGTTTTGGTGTTCCATATTTTCCCCTGATACAGATTGTCAGTGTTGTCAATATTAGGAGGTAATGTTCAATGCTAGCACAAGATGGTGCCTTACCTGTATGAAAAACTAAAGCTAGATTATTTTAATATAGTTTAACTGACAGGGATGTAGTATATGAGTAGAATGTGAGAAGGCTCTGTGTGAGGCTTCAAGCACAATGCCGTCTTTTACATCTTTATGATTTCTGAGAAGTCCTGTTGGGACACATTTAGTGGAAAACAGATGACCTGCCCTTTTCAGATGCTGGTCATTGGTCACAAACCATCTCTAATATATTGTGGAATGAGTGGGGAGAGACTGACCAATATTGGTGAGGTGCATCCCATTGGAAAACAAATACAAGGTCAATGCTCAATTAATGAGTGCTGACGTACCGTTGGACAAATACCTAAAGCCTCTGTAAGAGCTTTAATAGCCAGCGGGGGAAACTTAGCTATTCCTATCATGGCTGGTTTTTGTGGTGGAGCCGTAACCTTGTGGTTATGGTGAGTCAAGGATGCCCAGAAATGGCTTTGGTTTCACGGGTCACAGAACAGGAACTCCAAATGTTGTTCTGTGTCATCTACATTTAAATGTGATGAGTCTACTTCATCTTTGCCCTCCCTTGCCAGACAGACAGACAGGTGTGGAGGCTTTTCGAAGCTTGACTTGGCTCAGAGCGCAGCCCAAAGCTCCCGTTTTGTGTTTGTCTAGTCTTCCTTTGCTGTTTGCCTGCTGAGGCGCCACCAGAGGGAACGTCCCGTTATAATCCAGGAAAATCCATCCACTGATAGAGAATATCTTGTCTTACTTTTCACGGATTGAAGAAACTGGATATGACTGGTTCTATTTGTGACAAATGTTTATTTACCACATGTCTCATTGGATAAAATGATGTATTTTAACAAACTTTTGGTAAAAAAATAATATTTTACTTTTTTTGCTCAAATGTTATTTTCTCATGGCTGTGTGAACGACACAAACCACATGGAATCTGATCTTTTCCATTTTTGAGACGGACTACATATCAGACACAGGTCGGGTTTTATGCCTCAGTCTGAACCGTCAGATGTTAATTCATCCGACTTTAACGTCATCTTCCTTCGGCGTTCATCAAAAAGCAGCGCCAGCCGGATTCGCTTTTTTTTCACGTGAAAAGATCACTATGAACAACACATCACACACTTTTACTATGAACAAAAGCTTTCAAACTAACTTTAGTGGCTTACATTTTGCTTCTGTATTAACAGCATGCCGCATCAGATGTTTTTTTTTAGTGTTCGTTATGCGAATGTGGGTCATTTTAGGGCTGTGAACTGTTCATACCGGAGTCTGATATAGGCCACATTTCTAAAAAATAATTTGAACTGCTAAACATAAAAAAATCCCACCCAAGAAAAAAATGTTAATTGAGCATTAAGTGTGAACGTAGCCTAACTGGTTTAGGCAGCTTTTTATTTGTTGTCTCAGTGGAGCAGCATTACATGGTGAAAAATACAAAATAAGCATAAAAAATGTTGCTCATTAAGCCTTTCCCACAGTAGAGTTGTACGCACATGATGCCCACATGTTTTTACATTACACATGGAACCATATATTAAACTATCTTGCGCAACAAAGCACATGCATAAAAGATAATACAAGAGCTTGAACAGCACCAGTGCAATTTTCTTGGTTGATTCCGATCACTGATATCTATTAAGTCTTACCTGCTTTTTCCAATCTAATATTAAAATTAAAAAAGAAGAAAAACCACTCAATCCACCCAAGACATGTGAAGTACTCACCTGTAAATTTAACCTGATTGGGACTTAAATCTAGTTTTTGCATTTTTTTGTTTACAGTTCTCAATTCCAAATTGTAATAAAACAATTATTTACGTCTCAGCCAAATGTGATGTAATTTGCATATTTATTCCCCTTAATGGACATTGTTGTATTTTCAGCCAAAATATCTCTCTGGTTTTTGGCACATTTTTGGTCCATTTGCTTTCCAACTGAGCCAAATGGAGAGTGCTCCTGGTCCTGGCCCACAAAAACTGAAGTTTGTGGTACATCATCTGGCATGGAGGGAAATATTGTTTTTTGTGTTAAATCACAGAATACTCACACCAAAGACTGGTTACGATCTTACTGACACTGAAAATAAATTATATTAGGTCTTACCTTTCCATGGCCACCATCGTTATATAAATACACCTGATATTTGTGGAGGTATTTTTGACCAATGAGCAGAACATCCTGTGGGGAGTCATTTTAATAACATTCTGCCCCCCCCCCGTCTTGTTCCTCTCTCCGTCTCTGCATACCCCACTGCACGGCTCTAGTTGAGCGTCACTAGACCTCTTAACTTAAGTCAACAGCTAGGATTTCTACCGTCGTACCTCCCACACTTTAAAGGCAAACAAGCCAGGAGCTTTAAGAAATGGGTTTTCGGGAGATTAGCTGGGTACAGACAGACCTGGGCTTATTCTGAAATGAAGTTTCCTTATTAGACTGCTGTTTTCCTTGTCTTATGATGCCTGGCAGCATTTCTTAGTGCCTAAGTCCAGGTAAGCCACTTCCTTTGCTGTGAAACATGTCCCAAATCCCTAGCATGATCAAATAATTAGCTGTTTTCAATCAAAGAGTCAATTGTTTGATGTAGAAAGGAGCTTAGGAATTTTTTCACTAAACCGTCTTGAAACACTTCCTGCAAAGATGTAGAGAGCAGAACAGAACACACAGCCACCTGTCAATTCCAACTCCAGCTTCAACTATGATGTAAACAGCATTAGCTGGAAGTTAAGAGAGGAATTCTGGATATGCTACAGCAGAATAAAGGATATTCTCTGAGATGTAAACTTGGCATTAGAAACCTTTCTGCTCTGGTGAGAAAAATTCTGTTAAAATGCTGTTAGCCTCTGTTTAATTTCACATGTTTACAGTATCAGATGTGTCAATATAACTAAAGGTTCACTTGAACTTTCAGTCATGTTCAAAATTAACGCAGCTTATTGCGATACAGTGTTTTAAAGTGCTTCCCTTTTTCTCGTGCTTGGATTGAAGTGGTTGTTAAACCTGGTGGTAAAACATGCTGGTGCCTCGAGAAACTGAGAAGATTGTGACTTTTCCAGTGTCGGTGCATGCTGCTCATGAGAGAAGAGGTGTAACAGGACCCCATTGAATGTCGGAGTGTCGGCTACTGACCATACAGTCAGCACATGTGTGTGCAAGTCTCCTTGTATTATTGTCCTCACACCCTCAGGTCAGCAGACAACCATTTATAAGAGAGCATTCCATTTACACATGAAGTCATCTCCGTCGCACACACTGCTCTTCAAACCCCTCTACCCCCACGCCCACCCACCCTGATGATATCGCTCCCTCTCACGCAATAACTCTCAGCCTTGAGATGGCAGCAGAGATTGGAACTAAGCTCAGAGATTGCACCTCTTGCCTTGTTTTTCCTCGCTGTCTTCATTTCATCTCCCGTCCAGTCTCGTGTCTTCATCGGACATTCCAGGTTGGAGTGATGGAGGAGTCTGAGATAAGGGAGTGAAATGAAGCACGCTCATGGCTGGTAACGATCTATCGAACTGAGCCGATAACCCTGGTGGAACGTCTGATTACAACACGCTGCTCCCATTTATCACCTCTGGGTGCAGGCATGGAGGAATGTGCACAGTTTGCTCTGCTTTTCTTCTTCATCCTCTCTACATCTGTTGTTTTCTTCTTATCTGTTTTTAAATGTCCCTCTTTTTTTTGGTTTGTCTTTTCTTTGTGTCGAAATGCTCTACTCCATATTGCTACATAATAATCTGGGAGAAAAGGTCAGTCGGCGCGTTGACCACAGGCTCTGCAGCAGCTGATCATCAGAGATAGTTAGATATGATTGTGATCTTTAGTAACTCTGCATGTTGATATTAAACTATCAGCCCTTTAATTAAATGATGAGTTATGATGTTAGTTTTACCGGACAGGCTGGTGGTCCTGATGCAGAAAAGCATTTCCAAACCCAAAAACAGTAAAGTATTTCTTGCTAAAAACGACACTTTGAAGATATGGAGATAATAACCTACATTGTAGTGCTGAGAGAACCTGATGCAAGAGTGAAACTGTTCCCATGCATGTTGGAATGATTTTGTCAGTCTGAGTGTGTTTTATATGCTTAAAACAAGGAGTGAAGAGAATAGAATAGAAAAGTGTATATAGTAGATATTTTTAGTTATACATCACTTTGTCCTGCCAAAGGTGCCATAAATGTGTCAGCCTCTTTTGTTTTGTGTCTAACTATGAGAAGGTTAACCAGAGATCATCAACCAGGAATGAATGTGTGTGTTTGGGTGTGACTGTACAATGTTTGTCAATGTGAAACCGAAAGGCAAAGATCCAAACAAGTGTTTTTTTTTCAAATTCATGCATTTTGCCTGATATTGTTTTTTTCTAATAAAACCAATGCAGAAAATGTTCAGCGGAATATTTAACAGCTGCTGTCTGTTGACGGGTACATTTGATTACTGTAAGATTTAAACTCAAGATGCTACAGGAGAGAAGGACTTGTCAATGCCATACATAGTACTGGCGCTGAGAAATAGCGGAACAAACTTACATAGTGATACTTAACAAAACCCAGATACAGGTACACCTACTCAGAAGTTTGGTGCCCATGTTTTCCCATAAAATGTCAGTGAAATGTTTCTAATGAATATGAATGACGACTGATTGAAGAGGTCAGTCATGGCAAAGACGGACAGGAAGACTAAAAAAATAATTTTGCAAACTGTGAAGAAGTCTGTCTGTTGGGAGGACAGACAGTGTGTGTTACAACCGCCACAAAGGTCAGAGAGATGCAGAAAGTGTTGGAAGCAGTGATGTTGCTGTCACAAATCATCGGGCCGACAGGCTGACAATGATATTTCTATCAATTGTCTTGAAAGATATAGTTGTTATTGGACTGTGTGGCTGAATTTTTTAAAAAAAAAAGAAGAAAAAAAAGAACTAACAAACAACTTTGTTGGATGAAAAACAGCAAACATATTGAAACGATTCTTGCCACAGGCAATGAAGGATTAGGTTTTTTTTTTTTTGTTTTTTTTGGAGAATCTCTCACGAGTGGAGTGACGGACACACTAGAATGCTATTCACAAATACTTTAGGACTTTACACACACAGTCGTTTGTATTTCTTGTGGCTGTGTGTCCCATCAGGATCAGTGGTGATGCCCGTCTGCAGTGGTTATTGTCCACCGCAGTGATCTATAGACGGACGACTTTGAACTGGAGACAGGGTCATGAGTGACTGAGGCTCATTGAATGAAGGTTAATCATGCGGTTGGAGCTACTGTAGGACAAATCGCTGAAAAAGTTGAATACTGTTGGCACAGCTGGTGTATCGTTCCGACACTGACTTCAATAAATAAATATTTTATATATTAAAATAAATTTCTGTTTTCAAATATCTTAAGGTACAACACCCTCATGAGCCTCATGTGTGATCTCTGACTAGTGTAGCAGCTGCCTGTTGTCCTTCAGTATGCGCATCAAATGATTCCTGCTGATCATGATCCCATATCTTTGAGTAAAAGCTGTTAGAATTTGACCCTTTAACCCTTGTCTTTCTGTTCATGGAATAAGCACATACTTTTTTTTCTGTTGCTGTAAGTGCTCTTATTTTGAGGGATCACAGCGGAGCTAAGGTCGGTCAGCATTGTGTATATGTTTTTACTTGATGAAATTGGCTTACCATTTATCCTCCTCAAGGTGTGTCTCAAACCAATGAAGTGAATTTAAACTTTTTAAAGCCTTGTTCAGTCCATTATATGTTGTATAGTTGTTTGTTCATCAAGAAACGCAAAAGGAATAATTGTCATTTATCTTGCGTGCACAAGATCATTTTTTTGTTAAGAGAATTTATTATTTAAAAAGAATCAGAGCAGCTTCTTATTAACAAACACTTTCTCAAGTTTAACTGACATATTTATGTGACGTGAAATAGTTTAATAGTACATACTTGTTTATTAATTGATTATGGTGGTGCCGTCAATACTAATTGATTTAGCTTGTATATGGCAATTACTATTAAAAATTTGTATGAAGCTAACGGACCAACTATTTTTCCACAATAGTGTGAAGCTGTAAACATTCCGACTGCAGCTTTGATTATATTCAATATTTACATTTAATTCAATTAAATTCTATCAGCCCAGGCTCATTTGCTCCTGAAAGGATTCCCTCACTGACATTGTTTAAATCTGGTTGATGATGCATTTGATGTCACGTTACACAATACAGGCCTTAAGGTCTCCCGGCAAACATTCATTTGTATGTCACTGGAATTTGTAGTCCACCCCGGTGTTAAAAAAGTTTGTGAACCGCTGAACTCCTCATCAGTGTGCCCCTGTGTGCCCAGTAACACCCTCCATTATCCTTACCTTCCCTTTCTTTGCTCTGCCAGAGAGGCTCCTTCTTTTAATGGAGACGACAGGAATCATGTAAATGTCACAGTAAACATTCCTTCTGTCGCATTCTTCTGTGGTGCCACTGGGAAACATGCAGGGATTTATCTCTATTAAATAAGAAGGGAAAGAAAGAGGACACACCCAGAGGATGCTGCAGGGCTGAGGAACTGTCACTGATTTAGAGCCTCTTGTGACCTTGAAGGAGCAGAGGAAGGAGGGTGTGAGTTTGTCTGTCTGGGAGTTGAATGAACACATTTTTAAGTACACAAATGTTATAGGGCCTGATTTAACAAAGGTTGATGTATGTAGTTTTTAATGACACCGTACTACACACAGATCCTGCAGACAGGATCAATTAACCTTTCTGATTCTATCAATATCAATTTAGAATTAATATCAAATCCTGTGCTTTAGTTTACGGCCAAATAATACTAATAAAACAGCAAAAATGCCATTTACTACACCTCTGCTTTGTTCTAATGCTAATTGAAACACGGTATCATGCTAATGCTGTAAACTAAGATGGTGAATGTGTTCAGATACCCAGAATCTTCGACAAATGATCATTTAGCTGAAAGAAATGATGTGCCTATGTAAAGAAACATTTGCTGCTAGAATGTTGCTTTACAGTTGAGATCAGATACTTTATTAGCTATAATTGGATGTGAGGCTGGGATATAACTTGTAAAAAGATTGCAATCTTTAATTTATGATATAAAGTGCAGCAAAGCCAGCGCCTGTATCTTCTCCTTCAGCCAATGAGTGCGATGTTCGATCATGTGATGCTGAGGTTTAGAAACAAGAGACAGAGGGACCGAGGTAGAAAAGATGTCTGCCTATGGGAGGAGAAAAATCCAAATAAGAAAGCAAGAATTAATCTAGAAGAAAACTTGGCTGATGCAAGTCAGAACGAGATACATACCAAAAACACAGCTTCTGCTACAGAAAGCTTCACATTCTAAGGTGTGGAAGTTTTTTTTGGAATCAGAGACGATGATTAAAGTAAAAAACGCAAGCATTGCATGCAAGCTTTGCCATGTCCCAGCATTGTGGATGTTTGATTTACCTTAAATGTCACCACAAAGTGCTCTGCTAGTGTCACATTATGTAGAAAAGAGCCATGTGTAAATCTGTGCACTCTGCTCACTAAACTTGGAGCACAGTTTTGTTCCATCTCGCTGCTATGAACCAGGCCTTGCCCTTTAAGAAGGTGGCCTTACGGGTGGTGTGGGATAATGGGAGTTATAGTTTTATAGTTATGTGTAAAACAGCAGTATGCTTGTTGGCACCTGGTGTCACTTGGTAATAAAGTTGTGTATTTTTTTGGTTGTTAAAAATAGAGTGCCCAGACTTTGTTTTATTCCCAACTGCTAGTGAGAGCTAAGTGAGCTAGTAAACGAGTCAGCGTAACATAAGAAGTCTCCTTACGATGGAGTGGGGACTGAGAGATTAAGTTTATTTCTCAATTTATTTCATACCGTTAATAAAAGACATGAAAGGGAAAACTAAATAATCTACAAAAAAAGGATGTAATAAGGCATGGTAAAAACATCGTAGAAACCCGTATTCCAAAAACTAACATGCGTAGCACAGTTGATAGCAACAAAATGAAAAATAAACCGTGGAAAAGATGTGATCTTAATTCTAGGCAATATATAATAATTTTTATGTTGGTCAGAATCCCCCAGCCCTAATTAGATGAAACTCTAACCCATACATTAATTCAAAAGTGATAATCTTAAATTGAACTCAGTTAATTAACTTCTTAGGGGATGAACCCAATTCCTCCATAACTTGTTTTGTGTCTGTGCTGGTGATTTCTGGGGCCAGTTACATTTGTCTTTCAGGTGGGTCCTTCCATCTGTCTGTCCCATTATTGTGAGTGCAATATCTCAGGAACGCCTGGTGGGAATTTCATTACATCTGGCACAAATGTCCAATTTGGACTCGAGGATGAACTTATTAGAGTTTGGTGGTCAAGGTTCAGGGTCAGTGTGGCCCCATAAAACACTTTCCTGGCCATCGTTCAACACCATAACTCAGAAACGGAAGGGAGGACTGCGACTGTATTTCACATCTGTTCGGATACAGAACTGGTGATAGTAGTGTTGCGTGCCCACCCTGAGACTGTGGAAGCTGTTTGGATAGTGTTTGCTGCGAGATTCAACTTATGTAGAATCATTATGTTTTAGAATATTTAGCTGTTTTCACAGTAACTGTCTTACTCTAAGAGTTATATTTAATCACAAACACATTGGTTGTGCTTATACTCAGGTTCTGGTAATTCTCATCTCCCCATCTAACAGTCATTTTATGAGAAATAATTTTACCAGACAAAAAGTCTGAATTTTATAAGATACAGACGGTCGCTGTCTGGGACACCCGGTCGCTGTCTGGGACACCCGGTCGCTGTCTGGGACACCCGGTCGCTGTCTGGGACACCCGGTCGCTGTCTGGGACACCCGGTCGCTGTCTGGGATACTTGGTCGCTGTCTTGGTGTCCAAGACACAGCATTGTCTGCTTCGCTTTCTGGGACACCGCGTCGCTTTCTGGGACACCGCGTCGCTTTCTGGGACAACTGTTTTTCTGGTTACAAAATCACGATGACCAATCTCATGGTTTGTTGTTAAACTAGGACACCCCCCCCCCATAAATATAGCATTGATGATACCAAAGATAGCAATGATGTATGTGATTACTAATACCAGTATTGCTCCACTTAAGAGACAATTTCATAATAATATTCTAGGGATCATATAATGATATATGATTATGTGGTGTGGATGAGCCAAAAGATTTAACATTTCTTTATTTGTCAAAGCTTTATTAAAATTTCCCTCAACAAACTACGTCTTTTCCTCATTTTGACGCTGGAGACAATATTCTGATATTTTCCCTCCAATGCGTAGCCTAAAATTTCAACTTTATTTTTTTTAAATTGGCACACTACCCACCTCTTTAAAGTAAAACTAAATTGTGACATTTTCCCTTTAAAATTCTACCCTTTTTTTTTCAAGTGATCTCCATTTTTTAAAGGTTTTTTTTTGTGGCTCCGGTACTCCGTTATAGGCAGGACTTTGCTGAGGGAAATGTTTGAACGCCAGTTAGAAGAGGAGAGTATTTATTTGCCGTGTTTGTCATACGTGAGATGTCTTGTCAGTGACTAACATGTCCTGAGGTTTGGGGTCTGACACCTTGTTGCAGTACATTTTTATCTCACAGCAAATATCAAAGCACACTACAGTACCGCTGTTGGAAGTTTTCTTTGGCCATTCAATCTAGCAAATTGAAAGATTTCCCAGAACAAAGCACACTGGATTCAGATACTCAAAGGTTAATATCAAGGGTGTTGGAAAACAAATTGGAGTCATGCAAAGGTGTACAAGGAGTCTTCACTAAACACTCATGTCAGACAGAAAGCTGTACCCCTCGGCCCCTTGTATGTTCCCAGGCTGGTCATCCCTCTAAAGTGGTAAAGAGGACGTGCCTGAAACAACAACTGTGGGTCCACAGTGAGAAAAAGAACCCTTCGAAGCCCAGATGCTCCTTACCCTCCCGACCAAGTAGCCTCCCTTTCAACTGCACTGCTGCTGACAAATTTACGAGCCCTAGGCTGACCTGCAGGCTGACTTTCCAAACACGATATCAACAGGAAAACAGTCGTAGAGGGGAGGGATGGATAGAGGGAGGAAGGGAAGAAAAAGGAGATGATAAAATGAACATGGAGGAGAATGATCAGTAAGAGTATGTGCTGGATTTGGAGCGACTATGAACATTAGTTTCTTAATCTGACTCAAAAAACAATGATGCCGTTTAGCTAAAAAGAAATCCGTTCTTCAACTTTTGTTTGCAAAGTGATGATTTATAAGCTCAGTTGTACCAAATTATGATTATCATTCACGCCCAATCGAAGTTCTGTTGCAGAAAAGAAAGATAAAGGTCAGACAGGTGAGAAAGAATCAGGATGTATATGGGTGGTGCCATTTGTCTCAGTAGGCAAAATGATGCACAGGAATACAAAGGGTTAGAGGTTTGAGTCCCGCTGAGGCCACCCATAAGAAAAATGTATCTACTCCCAGTTTCATGAGGCTCTCTGGATGAAAGGGTCTTATCACTGAGGATGTGCAGGGGAAACTCTGCCCAGTCCTTCCTCCGGCAAGGACGCTCTCCACACCTCTCAGCAGCCAGTCTCCTGGATACCTTATCAGAATGGTCTGAGTCCAGACCAAAGAGGAAGTCTGAGGTTTTTAGCTCTGCACATCTACCTTTTCCTCACAAATACACACACACACACACACTCTGAATACCTGTTTGAGGTTAGCTGCTAATGGTACCCAACTGGTTTGAGTAAAGTCTGAGAGGAATTTAGGACTGACATTTATCTAATGCGCTGAGTATTTAATGATTATTAATAATCTCTGTCAATGAGGTATTTTCGCTCCTGTTGGTATATTTGTTTATCGGGACTCTACAACAACTCATTGACCGATTTGTGTCAGCCACGTATGCGAATAATCCCAGTGTAACATTTGTTTTTAGTAGAGAGAAGATTTGTCTTTTGTAAGGTGTGAATGCAGTGTCAAATTCTCACCACCGGGCAATTTGGAGTGAGCAATTCCCCTTATATCAAGCAGAAATTCCCAGAGGGAACCCTGGCAAACATGGGGAGAACATGCAAACTCTTCACAGAGAGGCCCAGGGTGCCCAGGGGGATTTAAACCCATAACCCATAAATCTTGCTCTGAGGCACCAATGCTAACCACACTATTTTCAAACCTCACACATTCTGTGAATCATGTCAAAGTCATGTCAGCTTGTTGTGTTTGAGCTTAAACCAACAAACCGATAACCTGACATTGTTGTTTTTGCTCCACTGTGGTAATTAATCCTTTCCCTTAAGTAGGAAACTATCCCCTCAGCATTGCACTTCTATCTTTGACCAAACTGTAATGTTCTTTTTATGGAATCTTGTGATTTTACGGGACCCTGGACTTCAACCAGTTAAAGTAATCAGTCAGTTATTCTCTGAAAAGCTCTAAGGGCCATTGAGATAGTTGTGACAAAATTCAGATGAGCCCTAATGCTCCTCTGGGTTAGCTTTGACTTTTGCCTCACACCTCTCCAGTGGATGTAATTTTTTCCAGTGTGTTGGAATAACGGAGCAACGAATTTTGACCTTTATTGAGGTGAGATAGACAATAAATCACTTGGATGTTTTCTCTAGATTTTGTGTGACTTCCTGAATAAGCCTTCACCTTGATCTTGGAGGCATTTCGTAAGGTGGTGTGCTTCTGAGAAGATTCTCTCAAGTTTTCTCAATGTGTCTCACTGTAGATCTGTGGAGTCCCAGAACCTTATTAAAGGCTTTGGAAACCTTCACAGACTGATGCATTTTAATCACCCTCTGGAATATCTGTTTAGTTTGGCACTGTGTGCTACTGGTGAGACCTCAAGCCAACTTCGTGCTAGTGAAAATCGTCTACTTAAGTGAAGAAGTGATGGAACAGAGTTGGTTGTAATCAGGTCTGGGTGGGTCTCATACAGTTGGAACCAGTAATTAATACAGTTTGGTAGTTTTTAGGATTTAGTTTCTGAGGGGGCAAACACTGTTTCAGTACAATCCCAGTGGTATTAGATAACCTTTGGCTTCAACAAATACAATTATCATTTAAATATTGTATTTTGTGTTTACTTAGGTTGACTTATTTATGTTAAATCCTCTCTGTACAGCTGACACAGTTTAGTATGACAAAAATGGAAACCAAAGATTATTTTTCCACTGATTTTCATCAGGCCCACCTGCTTTTTGAATACGGAGGTATCTGCTTACTGTCGCTGTTTTTGGAGCTGTGTCTGAGTAAAACAAGCAGTAGGTCTTACTTGTAAGTCCGCCCAGGGGGGAGATTGAAACTGGCCCAGGCTGATTTATCAGTGGATCATATGCTCTGTCTCTTTTTCTTCTTCTTCTTTTGGCTGTTCCCTTGAGGGGTCCCCACAGCATATCAACTGTTTCCATCTTGCCCAGTCCTCTGCATCTTCCTCTGCCAAACCAACCAACTGCATGTCCTCTCTCATCATATCCAGAAACATCTGCTTTGGTCCTCCCCTTTTTCTCCTGCCCCACTCAATCTGGCCTATCTTACTTTGTCTCCAAGACGTCTAACCTGGGCTCTGATGTACTCGTTTCTAATCCTGTCCATCCTCGTCACTCCCAAAGAAAATCTTAACGACTTCAACCCCGCCAGCTGCAGCTGTCTTTAAACCAAGCACCAGAGCTGGTCTCACTACCATCTTGTAAACCTTCCTTTCACTCTTGCCGCTACTCTCCTGTCACTGATAACTCCTGATACTCTTCTCGAAACCAACTCCAATCCCACAAATTGGAGTGGGTGGATGTGTGCCTGCACATCTTAACCTCTTTTCCACATTCTCCATGATCTGAGCAGTTGACCAAAAGTACTTAAACTCCTGCACCTCTCTTCACCGCTACTCCCTGCATCCTCACCGTTGCACCTGCCTCCCTTTCATTCACACACATGTTCTGTCTGGCTGGGACTGACCTTCATTCCTCTTCCCTCTAGTGCATACCTCCACCTTTCAAAGGTTTTTTTCCACCTGCTCCCTGCTCTTGATACAGATCAAAATCTTGTCTGCGAACATCATTATCCACGACGACTTCTGTTTGACCTCATTGGTCAGCCTGTCAATCATCATGGCAAACAAATTTGGGTTCAGAGCCGATCCTTGGTGCAGTCCCGCCTCCACATTAAACCATTCGTCCCTCCTTCTGAACACCTCACTGCTGTCATGTTGCTCTCATACATATCCTGAACCACTCTACCATACTTCTCTGTCACTCAAGACTTGCTCATGCAATACTACAATTCCTCGCTCGATACTGTTTTACGCTTTCTCTAAATCCACAAAAACGTAATTCAACTCCTTCTGGCCTTCTCTATACTTCTCCATCAGCACTCTCAAAGCAATTATCTCATCTGCAGTGCTCTTCCCTGACATGAAACCATACTGCTGCTCACAAATTGTCACCACTTAACCTGGCTTCCACTTCCTCTCTCCTAGAAATCTCCATACCTCCACCGTTATGTCCTCGGGACCTTTCCATTCTTTATTCTTTTTAAAGCTGCTCTCCATCCTATTGATTTAAAATTTTCACACCTTCCACCCTTCTTTTTCTCTAATTTTCTTCATTCTTCATTTCCGTTCTCTTTCCATCTTGTTCTGACACTCTCTTCCTATGTAAGCACATTTCCATTCTTTATCACCCTATCCTGCTGTACATCTTTACCATCTTGATCTCTCTGCCTCACCAATGGGTAAAAGCCATTTTCTCCTTCCTTAATGTCCAACCACTCATACAACTCATCATAGCCCTCCTTGCCTTGTCCCATCTCTTTGTACACCTTACTACATTTTTAATCTCTCTTGCAATCCCGCTTTCGTCTTTGCTAACCTTTTCCTGCTTATACTCTCCTTAACCTCCTCATTCCACTACCAAGTCTCCTTATCTTCTTTCCTCTGTCCAGATAACACACCAAGCAGCTTCATCCCGTCTCGCTTATCATATCTGCTGTAGTTGCCCAGTCATCTGGCAGCTCTTCACTACCACCCAGAGTCGGTCTCAACTCCTCCCTGAAAGTTCACACAGCGGCCTTCCTTCCTCAACTTCCACCATTTGATCCTCTGCCCTACTTTTGCGCTGTCCCTCTATTGTACCACCAGAGTCATCCTACTTAGTACCATTCTATGCTGTCTGGGTATGTTCTCCCCCGTCACCACCTTTCAGGCTACAATCTTCTTCAGATTACATCTTCTGAATACGATGTAGTCCACTTCCTACCTCCGCTCTTATACCTCACCCTCTGCTCCTCCCTCTTCTTGAAATACCTATTCAACACAGTTTTGTAAATTTTTCCCCCAAAATCTACCAACAACTGTCCTTCCACGCTTCCGTCCTTAAAACCGTACCTGCCCATCAACTCCTCATCTCCCCTGTTCCCTTCACCAACATGCCCATTGAAGAACGAACAAACCACTACTCTCTCACCCCTGGGAATATTCTCCATCACTTCATCCAACTCCCTCTAGAAATTCTTTCACTTCCAACTCTGAGCCAACTTGTGGGGCATAAGCACTGACAATATTCGTCATTACACTTTCGACTTCTATCTTCATATTCATCACTCTTTCTGACACTCTTCATCTCCAGAACACTCTTCACATACTCCTCCATCAGAATCACCCCTGCCCCATTTCTGCTCCCATCTACACCATTATAAAGCAATCTGTACACTCATTTAATGCTTCTTGTCCTACTGCCTTTCTACCTGGTGTCTTCGACTCAGTGTATCTACGTTCCTTCTCCTCATCATATCAGCTTCCTCTCTACCTGTTCTTGTCATCGTGCCAAAATTTGAAAGTCCTTTTGTCACGCCCAAACTGCTGCCTTTCCTCATCTCTCGCTGTTTCCTAGCGCATCTTCCACCTCTTAATTTTTTTCTTGTACAACCAACGGCAGCATAGTTTTCGCTTGCACCCTACTGTTTATGCCACATACAATGCCAGTCGACGTTGTTGTCAACCCGGGCCCCGGCCGATCCGGTTTGGAAATCAGTTTTGGGTTCTGCATATTAATCTGGAATGGGTTTTTACCTCGGATGCCCTTCCTGACACAACCCTGCCTATTTATCAAGGCTTTATACCGGCACTGGCGTCTGACCCCTTATTGGCTGGGTTATCATTTGCTCTGTCTCTAAGCTGTTGAAATGCATGGGGGTCACTCTGGACTTTCTAAAGGGAATCCCATCAAGGCTCGGCTGTGTTCGTGACCGAGGGGAGCGGAGTAGAAGAAACCGACACAGAGAGGCGAGGATAGGGAGATATAACGGTAGAGAGGGGAGGAAAGCTGTGCAGAGAGGCCGAGAAGGAAGAGGAAGTGTCAGCTACATGGTGAGAAGGAGGGAAAATAGAGTACCAAGCAGCGTTACAGAGTGAACTGGCCTTCTACCTTGTGGCTATGGAATGCAAAGTCACCAATATTTTGACTTCTCTTTTGGAAACAGCTGCGTTTCCATTTTTCAAAGGTATTTTTTCCTTATTTATCAGCTCCCTCAGGAGAGATCCATCTCTTGGACCTGACACCAGCTTCCTCCTCTAAATCTGGGACCAGACCAGCCTCGCTCAGACACACACATATACATGCACGCACACACACATGCACACCTGCTGCCCAAAAACAGACATCAACCCCAGATCACTATAGCAGGCCTCTTTACTGCCTTTGCTGCTGCATGTGGAGGCACACGGACACCTTGGACACACAAAGATATGCCATCTGTCAAGATGAACTTGACAGCCATCCCCAGTCACATTGTATTGGCACATCATAAATAAAAGAAGGCCTAAACCATTGGTTTGCTATCTTACTAAAAGCCATGGGTGTACATCCCAGTTTATTCAATTTTCAATTTATGCTGCACTTTCAAAAAATTCTGTATAATTTACGGAAAAGTACCGGTTGGCTCAATTTCGCTGTAAACACAGTGACCACGTACAAGACATTATGGAAATTAGCATGATAAAACAAGGACTGCCAAGAAATGACAATGAGTCATAATTATTTATTTTACCTTAAAATCAACATTATTTCATAAATATATGCCATATTTTTAGCATCTTGTTACTGTAGGAAGAGATGGTCCATGCTCACTGTCTAACTAAGTGGAACCGTCACATAAATTGAAGACGAAATGGAGCGGATCATCAAGGATATCTAAGGTTTAAGTTCCGATGTTAAATACTGACTGTAACGGCATCTCGGCAAATTGTCATGGCTCCAACTGTCACACTACATATGGAGATTTAATTTTCTGACCAGGCAACAGTCAGAAATAATTTCAGATATTGCTTCGATACAATGCGTCTTTCAGTGTGTTGTGGATAGCCAGAGCATTGGTTCTGGCTGAGGATTGTTTCTGTTTGTGGCAAACGTTACATTATGGAGGGTCTAGTGTCATTGGTTTGTTTATGACTTCAATATTTGGTTACGTTTATTTTCTTGTTCATGTCTAAACGAAACAATCCTTAGTGTTCCTGTCAGATTGGACATGAACCAACACCTCTGTCCAAAGAACCCAACAGCCATCAGGAATCCATCCTGTTGTCTCATTTCCAAACTTTAGGGGAGCACTGTAAGTTTTAGTGGTATCTCTTTGGACAATTGGAGATTATGGTGTATAATAATTTTTTGCGTATAATCAGCTGAAAATAAAAATAAAAAGGAGTTCCTTTATATCTGTAGATGTACCAGGTCCTATTTCCTGTTGTGCAGCCATGTTTGTGAAGGTATCCTAGAACAGAAAGACTGAACTCTGGCTCTATAGAGGACATTTCATGTTTTTTGGTTGGACTGGTAGAAGGACAATGAAGAAATGTTTCACCTCTAAAGAACTATGTGGAAGGAGCTGATGAATACGTCATTGCTGAATAGCTATTTTGTGTTTTGATGAATAGAGGATCATAATTACTTAGATCCAAACAACGTTTAAAAAGCAGTGTCAAAGTCACTATTTTTAGAGTAGCCATTTTATTTATATAAATGTTTACAGCAATATGTATTACTTGCTCATTCATACTTGCTCATTCAAGTATTAAATATTAGATATAAAAATAAACATTAAATCTAAACGTTGAATCTAAATGTTAATATTAAATCTAAATGTTAAATCTTAATCTAAAATTTGAACCTATATATTTATAACAAAACTAAATAATTAGCTAAAATGCAGATTTACAGTAATGTGAGCGGAATTATCAAAATAAAAATTTGATGAAGAAAACCACCTATCCATGGTAAACGCAGCTCCATTTTCAACCAAGGCAGTTTCTGAGCAAGTTCCGCACCAGTGCCTAACCTGGATCCAATTCTTTGATTCCGCAGAAGAAATTGCCCGAGCCCCTTAAAACGGATGTGTTAATAGCAACCGAAAGGGTTGCTATTAAAACGCATATTCAAGTTTTCTAACCCGCTCAGTGAGTAGCTTTAATGAGGAAACTCCAGAACCGCTACTGGGAAGAGCGACAGCGTTCTGATGACGCGTCTGAGACGCGATGGAGCGCACGCCAGACCAGAAGGACGGAATGGAGGGATCGGAGCGGGAGTAAACAAAAGTAGAACGGCATCTTCTGTGACGGTAAAGGGGACGGCGAAGGATTCCAAGTTGTTTAATAACTGATATGCACAACGGAGTTTCATCAGTTAGGTGACGGAATAATAATTAATAATTCTATATATACTATTATATAGAACTACAGGAAAAATACTAAAAAACTAGCTGGGCAGCTCCTCCAGGACGGCTCATCCATACGTCGTGGCCAGAAGGTTTAATGCGTCTCACAGCAGTGTCAAGAGCATGGAGGAGATGCCAGGAGACAGGCCAGTACACCAGTAGAGATGGAAGGGCCCGAAGGAGGGCAACAATCCATCAGCGAGGACCGGTATCTGCCCCTCCATAGTAGGTCAGCGGTTCCTGGATGACTAAGGCATTGATCCTATTGACTGGCCCGCCCGTTTCCAATACCTGAATCCTATCAAGCACCTCTGTGACATCATGTATTGTTGCTTCCACCGATGCCCTGTCGACCCACAGTCTGTCCAGGAGCTGACTGATGCCATGATCCAGGTCTGGGGGGAGATCCCCTAGGAGACCATCGGTTGTCTCATCAGGAGCATGCCAAAACGTTGTAGGGAGTGCATAGAGACACGAAGGGGGGCCATACACACTACTGAACCTCATTATGAGTTGTCTTAAGCAACCGACCGGTCATGGCAGTAGGCCGTCCACCCTGAGTCTTGGATCTGCTCGAGGTTTCTGCCCGTTAATGGGCAGTTTTTTCTCGTCATTGTCGCCAAGTGCTTGCTCAAGGAGGAATTTGTTGGGTTCTGTAGGTAATTATATAAAGAGTCATTTTTCTGAGAAGTGTAATTATGCGGGTTATCATGCATTATAACTTGACCCATAATTTCACAGAATAAATAACTAAATATAATTTCTTAATGTATCCATATAAATAATGATTCTTACTTTATCACCTTGTTATTCAGCGCATACGTACAGAACAACATTGGGAAATGAATTCTCTGCATTTGACCGATCCGTTAGGGAATTCAGGGTCTTGCACAAGGACCCCACAGCATGTAGCATCAGGGGCTGAGATCAAACCCAAATCTGTAATACATGGGACAACCTCTCCAACCCACCGAGCTAAAACAGCCCAAAAGGAATGTCATGTGTAAAGTAAATTGGAAATCTGGAACATCGTGTTGTTGACGTGACTTCATTTTTCACACTGTCCCTCAGGTGTTGTTGTCCTTATGTCTTATTGCTGAAGTAATACAAACAATAGAAAGGAACCATTTGGATTTACAGCCTTTCAGAGTAATTGAGTGCTTTATGCTGAACTCTGTGCTACCCTGTGCCGAGCTCTTTCCACTGAGGATTTTAAAAGTCATCCGTCTCTTCCGACCACAAGGCCAAGTCTTGTGTGAAGACCACTGATGTGAGGTGTAGGCCACCATTAGTCTGACCAGAGCCTGTTGAGACAGCTGCTCCGCTGTAGAATTACATTTTCATTAACATCCCATAAAATGGGAAGAAATATTTACTAGGTTGTTACCTTTCCAGCTCATTTTATTTCTTGATTTCATGGAATTTCCTCATGAATGTGAAAAAGATGTTGCACCGTCGTTTGCTGACAGGTCATTGGCTCAAAGTGATACCCAGTGAAATAAGCAGTTGTTTTTACAGGGACTTTTGGGGAAATTACAACTGGCCATTAATGTCAATGAGCGGTTCTCGGTGGTCATTTAAACCTGGAAGTAATCAAACAGACACAAATGGTGAATATAGATTGATTGTAGACACGGGGGTTGAGGTTGAATGGGTGCATGCACTTCAAGTTGTACACACACAAACTTGTCTTCTTAATTTTATGAGATAACCTCATCAAAATCGCTAAAGCCCACTAAATTAGCAGAATGCATCGCCAGCAAAAGATTTTATGTTTCTCTGCAGCACAAGCATCAGTCCTGCAAGAGTCCAGCAGAGCCCACAGATCGATCTTTCGTGAGACCTGGGTTGAATTTAACGTTTATACTTTTTTTTTTTTGACAACTGGAAAAACGTAATAACTCATGAGTGAGACTTTCCATAACCTGAACTTCTGAACATTTGTGAGGTTTTGGCATTTGGTTCCCTTTGGATATCTATTGTTTTCAAAAACCGTGACACCAGGGAAACACAAGTTGACTGTAATCTAAATAATTGCATCGGATCAGATATCTTTGTGGTTTTCCCTCTGCTGTACTTTTGTGGACTTGTGTATATGATATTGATTCATGTTTGAAGTATTTTCCAGCTATTACAGTGTAACGTGGTGCTTTTCTGATCATCCATCATGCTTTTAGATCCTTCAGTACAACTTTATTTTTGCCTTTTAGAGCCATTTCAAACATTCTCTTCTACTAATAATGTTTACCAGGCTTGAATGTGAGTGTATTTATCACTTTTGGTAAAAGCATGATGACAGAATGTGTGTTGTCTTGGTCTTTGACAATGCCTCACTTTATTTTCCACCTGTAATGTAGATCAGAGCTCAACCAAAATGTAGAAACTTCTTGCCAAGCAGTGCAAATGTCAATGGGATTCAGGCTTGTTTCAAAGGCAGCATGTTAAGCTCTGTTTTGCTACGATGTACTCGGCTAGAAAATGTTCTACATAACTGTACCTTATGCTGTCAGCTTGGATAGGCTCCAGCCACTGAGACCCTAAACATGATAAGCAGTTATGGATAATGAATGCTGTAATGTTACCCGACCTTACCTCATTTTAATACTGTCACCATTACCTTATACAATGCTGTGCAAATACTTCAGATGAAATGGTTTAAACTCAAGTTTATTTTCGTTGAAATTATTACTGTATTAACCAATAAAAAAATTATTTCAAATTTTCTGTTTTATAACAAGCTGTTCTGGAAGGAAATTTTAAGTAGAACCTCCTCCAACCCTCTTGTATTCGTGGCATGCCATATGTGATATTTCGCTCATCTTGATCTGAACAGATGTGTTCATAACCTTATCAAATGTTTGGGCTCCTATGGCAACGTTAGCTGCATTTTCAAATATACGCCAGTCAGCAAGGAGTCTGCCCATGAATTTGTGGTCAGAGCGAATGATCCACATTCGCTAAACGAGTTTCCTGCTCTTGTGCGTACATCACTCAGTTTATGCAGTCTTATTGAAGTAATGCTTCTTCTGGATGGGCCAGTATACCTTTGTTTCCATTAAAAACTGATGGGAAGCATGTCTCTAGCTGCCACCTCCTGAGATGAAAACTGTTTGTTCTGCAAATTCAACATCAAACTTTGTCTGCCACTATCAATTTTTTATCTGTGGTCGGACATTCTTCTGTTTTGGCCTTAGATGTTGATGCGTTAACACCGAGCCTCATTTCCCCTCATTCCTTCAAATAAGAAACAACCTAATCTATTGGACGACTGTAGCATTTTTCTGCCGTTGCTATCGTCATACCATTTACCAGGGAAATAGAGCATTCACCTTTTTTGTTAACACTGGAGCAAACAGCCAGCAGTTGCATTTCCACCATCTGCTGGTGGAAGTACTGAATAACATCAACATATTTAGCAAATTTAGGAGACGATAGTTCAGTGAAGAGCATTCAAAACAAACGGGACCATTTTGGTTGATTTGTCATATTATTTAACCAATCAGATTTCAAATATATATTGTTGGGCTTTTTCTTTGATACGCCAGTTATTCTAGCTTACCTAACTTTATATCAGTCTTGTGTATTTGGAGGGCATTTCATGGAATCGTTATCGCCTTAACGCGATAACTCAAAAACTATTTCATGGATCATTTTCAAATTTTGTAACCAAAAAGACCGGGAGGAAGAAGATTGATTTTGAAAAGGTCAGTAGTATATTTCTGACACTATGGCAAGCTTTGTTTCCAAACGTTTTCAGGTTGTTGGTCTGATTTAGTACAAATTGGTGAAATTTGGTAAATTGTGCTTTACTAAAATAGTTCATATTTGACTCACTCAGGGGGAGCTTTTTACATAAAATACTTTCTTTAGGACTTAACTCTATAACTGTTGGGCAATTTATTTTTAATTTGGTGCATACGAATTGACTCAATGATATCTATCTGGTAAATATAATATTTGACTTTAGCGGTTCATATATTACTCACTAAGGGGAGATTTGTTTTTTATGTAAACCACTCTTTTCAGGACATAACTCAAAAACTATTTAATGGATAATTTTCAAACCATATAAATATAGTCCTGTGGCTAATATAGACCTTAGAGCGAGGAAGAACTGGATTGATTTTGAGATCAGTTGGTTATTTCTGACACTAGGTGAAGCTTTACCACTAAAGTTTTTTGGGCCATAAATTCTCAAGTGTGGTCCTATTTAGTCCAAATTTGATGCATATGAATCGACTCGAGGAGATTTATCTTGTGTACATTGAGTTTTACTCTAGTAGTTCATATTTTACTCACTAGGGGGACCTTTTTACTACAAATGCTGTTGGGGACAACAGCATAGGCTTGATTTTTAAATAAAGAAAAAAGGATGGCATTTTTCTTCAAATGATTTACAGCTTTGGTGAATAAAAAGAATTTTGATTTATCTTACATGCAATAATCAACAGCTATTTATTATTATTTTTTGAGTATGCATCTTCCTCTTATGTTAGTTCAACTGGGTCAGTGGTTGTGATATCAATCATCCTTTTCTTCCTGGAGACACTGAGTGGAAAGTTTAAATGATGGATGCTGCTGTTGTGGTGTGAATGATGTCCAGATTGGCTGGTCTGGTGCAGCCCTTGTGCCTTTGGGCACACATGTTTATGCTTAGCAGTTTGGCTGGAAACCCTCTTGTAACCTGATTTTGCTACTTACATTTATGGCATTTTTGCTTTCTTGGTGGGCGTATGAGTAAATGTTACTGCTTTGTTTAGTACTGAAAGTTATTTGAGATATATGTGTACATATGTATTTGTGATGGGTACAAAATGTAATTCTGCGTAATAATGGTACAGCCATGATGGTTCAGTTGTGTATCAATATAATTAGTGTAAATCCCTCATAGTTGAACTTGTTTTAATTACTTTAATTTAATCACACACATTTTTCTGTTTCCTTGAATATGATCTGGTTATGTAGTCTTATATTATCTGGTTACAGAAGGCCTGTAGCCGTAGGGTCACATGGAAGTTATTTGAAGGCAGCTTTATCGGAGTATAGCACTGGATGCCCAGTTGAATAGTTTTCATACAAATCTTACATACAAATTCATTCATTCATTATCCCTAACTGCTCATCCTGTTCAGGGTTGCAGAGGCTGGATCATATCCCAGCTGACATTGAGTGAGAGGCGGGTTACACCCTGGATGAGTCGCTAGTTCGTCACAGGGACAGACAAATACTCAACCTCACATTCTTTCCTAAAGGGAATTTAGCGTCACCAATTTACCGATATTGCATGTTTTTGGACTGTGAGGAACCAACAAAGCCACGGGGAGAACATGCAAAAGGCCGGCAGAGTTGAATTCGAACCCGGTAACTTCTTACTGTGAGACAGCAGCGCCAAGTTGGCGCCGCCAACCACTGCGCTATCGCTCTCATACAACATATTTATTTTAAATAATATAATGAAATATGCAGAAATCTTTGCCCATCCCTGGCTAAGATGCTGATCACAGCTCAAAGCGCTAACCTTATGTTACCTTCTGATCGGACAAATTATTGCTGTGGTGGGCATATTAAGAGCGGAGAAACACAAACATTAATGTACCTCCTGCAGCTGAGTAAGTGGGTCCACATCTTAATCCAAGGTAATGATGCTTGATGAAGTGAAATCTCCTAGTGACATACAGGTATGACACAACCAGGTAGTCGGACGCCAACTGGAGAGCCAACAAAGAGCTGATGACTGCCACCACTCAGCTGTCAGCTCATCGATGGAAAATACTGATACTGGGCAGTCCAGCAGCCATAGCTCGGACGTCTATCTGTTAGCAAAGCCCCAGCAAAGGGACAATTACAGGCAATTATCCACACGTGCACACACACTCGCATGAGCAACACACGCATAACAAGCACATGCATACACACACACACACACACACACGCATACATAGACATAGACAGAGACACACACAGACACAAACACACAAATAGTGCACACTGGCTAGAAATCTCAACATGACTAAAGGGAAATGTGGATCCAGACTTAATTTCATCCTCTTGCATGGAATGTAGCACAGTGGTGATAGAGTTTAGGGTGGGAGGGGGATAGAAATCTAAAAGAAAACAACTTTCCATTGTGGATTTGTGTCTTAGATCAGTATATGTAACCCCCGTCCTGATGTAGGATTGACAGACGAGTTGTTTTTCATGTATAATAAGGAAGATGAAGGCTGCAGAAGGAGGAGACTGTAGGGTTCAGTTGGGGCTCTTGTTCCTGGGGACGACTGTCCAGTCAGGTCGTAATGAGGTTTGACCCGTGGGAGGTCATCGAAGAAGAACAGTGTGGTATGCTGGATCTCCAGACCACAAATTAATGTGTGTTAAAGGAAGCATAAGATAGTGATTTATATAATCTAACCGTTGACGGTGGCATTAATCCTTTGCAGGAGTGTTCAGTAAGATTCCTAATCTGAGCAGTTGAATCTATTTGGACATTTAATCGGGCACAAATGTCTCAATTGATAAATCTAGAAATACAATAACTTATCACATCCAACAACAACGGAAAATCATTTTTCTATTTCCGTCAATGTTTTTTTGATCAAAGATCATTCTGCAACAAAATGCAAGATTTGCAATTTTTGAATTAAGAACAGTGACTCACAAGAGCCTGCTCTGCTGAGCGTTAAGCACATTCTTGGCCGTTGTCTGCTATCTGTCAACGACACAAAACAGTAATTAGTCATGTGGCACTGTAAACCACCGCTGCTGCTCTGTGTTTACTAATGAGGCTTGACAGTCTACAGAAAAGACTTTTCTCACTGCCTAATATCCTCCTTCTGGGCCGATGCTCCTGCATGTGTGCGCATCAGTGTGTATCACATCGTCATGTGTGCAAAACAAAAATGTGTGTTTAAACTTTTTATTTTGACATCTCATCTGAGCTGATAAACATTATCATTTTGAGTGTGTCAAACTACACTCAAAAAATAATTTGGTGAATTTACATAAAACTCGTACCTCCCTAGAGGCCCAGAGTTTGAGTAAATTCACTGTTGTTTGACATGGTTTTTGTGTAATATGATGATTTTATAGCCTTTTTGTATCCCCAAATTAGACAATGGTAGAAATATCTTTATTTTTTGTGTTTAATCCCAGATTACAAAAACATAGTAACAGGGACAATGTTACCAGTGTTAAATAAATAAAGAAATAACTAGATGTGTCGGGAGGCCTACTTTGATGAAATTGGTAATCGGCCCAGCAGCCTCACTTGAGGCCTGTTGTAAGCATGCGCCGTACAGCCACACCAAAAATTAGTTACTACGGCTCCCAATATCTCACAAGTAAACTAGAAAACACAAAGCTCAATCTGTACCAGCAGTAAGGACAAAACAAGGCATCTCTTCAACCCTGAAAGCGTTTGGCACAACAAACTTAATCACATACTTTAAATTGAATCACCCTGAGGAACATAGGAAGGTAGGTAAGCTAAAGTTAACGGAGCGGCTAAGGCTAACGGGAGCTCAGAGCCACAAGCCCTGAAGTCGCAGAAAGAAGCCAGCATATAGCATATAATGGACTGAACAAGGCTTACAAAGTCATACATAAGTGCTTTAAGGAAGACACAGCGAGGAGGGCCAACAAGCCCCTCACGTACGTCTGAATGTAGATCATATATCATTATATTATATGAACTAAATTGTATGTTAGTAAATTTATTTGATTAAATCACTTTTCAAAGTTTACCCTGGGACTGTTTTGGAGATGTTTGGAGGTGGTGTGTGCATGCGTGTGTGTTTCTTTCTCTACATGCATTGGACAGAAACTCTGGCTCTTGGCAGTGGTCCTTGTGTGGTCTTGTGATGTTCAGTCTGTTCGCTGTGATGCTGGGTCAGGAGAGACGATCAGAGCTCAGCAAGACTCTCCAAAGACTCACAGACACAGAGTTAATGATGACTCCTGGCATCTGTACCTCGACCCCAGGGGCTGCCCTAATAGCTGCCTGACTACAAAGAGCAAAAACAATCAGCAGAAGGCAGAAAAAGCTCCTTGTGGCCAAGCTTAGTGGCAAAACTTTAGGCAAGTCACACCTCTGCAGTGTGTGTGTGTATGGGTGTGTGTCTGTGTGTGTGAATGGGTGTGAGGTTATTTTAAGCTGCCAAAAATCAACAGCTGTCTCCATGCTCTATCTGTCTACGCTGTAGAAGTTTTATGAGTTTGAATCATAATATCTGGCCTAAAACCCTCTTCAGCAAGCCGAGTGTTTACGGCATAAATATTTCCATTTCATCAGTTGCATTTCATTTTTAATGAAATATTGACAACAACGCCAAAGAGTTTTGTTGAGTAACATCAACTCCAAAAGGTTCCTGTGAAAGCCTGGCCAAACTTTTCATTAGAGGGGTCTTTGGAGGAATCTGTGGAATTACCAACGGAGGATGTGGACACATCTGATCCATCCAAGAAAACCATCAAACAAGCAGACAGATTAATGGTTTGTCATTACATAAACAAAGATTTATCTCATGCCTCGGACGTGCAGGACATCTTTATTACTTTATCCATCTGCAAAGTCTTTAACAGTGTTGTCTGGTTTTTGGTGTGAACAAATATAATTTAAGAGTTTACGCTTTGGCATAAAACTCTTGTTTGCTGAGAAGATACTGGAATCTTTTCTGTGCTGCAGTGAAGATGTCTGGCTGTTTTACAGCTACTCCAGCTTCTTCTTCCCATGTTAGTTCAACGGGGTCAGCGGTTGTGACTTCCATCATCCTATTTCTTCCTGGAGACACTGAGTGGAAAGATTAAAACCAAACATTACCTGGTTTGAAGAACCTTAAAACATGAACTTAAAACATGAAGATGCTGTTTAAGTGTAACTGTCACACAAACTATACGTCTCCATACATATGCTTTCCCCGTGGAATAAAGAGGAAGGGACAGAATAAACCTTGAGTTGAGTGGTGCATTATGGGACTATTTGATGATTTTGCATCATGTTTGCCAAATGCTATTTAAAAAAAAAAAAAAAGATTTCCTTGTTGACCGTCCAATTTTCCCTCCATCAAAAGCCTGCAACAAAGCTTTTTAATTTTACTAAACTTAACTATCTAAACAATGCTCTCCATGCATCTGCGCACCTTCAGCCCTTTTCCACAGAATCACCTTCAAATGTTGATCTTCCTCTCCGAACCCGTTGTTTATCTACGCTGAACAGAACAGCGGTGGCATAACGCCAACCCATTGTATGATTTTTGCCTCGTTCCAGTCCTGACAAACCAGGTCGACGTCGCTTCAATGAGTGACTGTGTTAGGTATAGGGTCTTCCGACTTCTCTGCGTCTATACTTACATACCGTAACAGCTTGTCCATCACCATTCCTCTGTCATTGGTTTCTCTTACGGAAAGCCTAAATCCTCCTGTAATTAAGATTGAATTGATGCAGGAGGTGACTCAAAGCTTTTCTGTTCTGGTTTCGACTGAAAAGCTGAATGAATGTGTGCTGCTACAGTTCAACACGATGCATTCATGTGACCGCGCTACTGCTCTGTGTGTTTGGAGCTTCTCCCTACAGCTCTGCACCGGAATGAAGACAATTATTACTTATTAAAGGTAAAGGTGTTTTCACACCGGAGCTAACATCATAATCGGAGAGGAACGTAACAAGACGCAACCAGTCGACGCATTCCACATAAATTGACATTGATGTAGTTGGTATAGTTAATGATGTTGACGTGTTTTGCAGGCCTAAATATCTTTGTACACAGGAAGCCATTCTCTCTCTGAAAGAACATGCGGTGGTATCCTGGGACACACCATTGTCATCTTGGCCACTGTGAGCCCAGTTAGCAAGAAGTGGCTTTCGTTTATAGCTAGTTTCAATAAGAAGGTTTGAGTAATAAAAAAATGAAGTAGTTTTCCCAATAACCCGAGACTCTATCTTATTCTTTCCGGCCTTTCCTGTAGGGGTCGCCATTGCGCATTATTTTTCTGTCACACCAACCAACTGCATATCCTCTCTCAACTTATCCGGCAAAAAACCGAACCCAGTCACAAAGGGGTCACAAGCCAGATTACTTCTAGTGCCGGTCCCAAGCCTGGATAAATAGGGAAGATTTTGCGGGAAGTAAAACCCAATCCAAATAAATATGTGGAACACGAAACTGATATCTAAACCAGATCGGTCGGGCCCGGGCTCCGTCCCTCTTCTTCTCTACCGGAATTCTAACGTAAGCCGACCGGCCCAGAGAGGGCTGCCAGTTCTGGAGTGATTGCTCCACAGGAGGAGAGATTGTGCCGCGTCACCTAAATGTATTATTATTATTATTACGATCCCGAGTAGCAGTAAGTCTTAATGTTTGCTCTGACATCAAGGCTTTGCGCCCTGTTGCTTTTTCTTGTTTCTTAATAATAAGTGTGATCTCCCATTTGTCAAAACACCAAACATAGTAAAGACTTCAAACACCAAACACCAAATCCCTCAGTCTGTTCCAACATGGTGCAATTCATATGAAAGGTAGGACCCTCTCTTATGGAGATAAAAAGGGTTTTCTTAACAAAAATAAAAAATTACTCCAAGCTGAAAACAGATATGTAGTTAAGAATATTATAGTCCATTCAATCAGAAAATTCTTACACACTGAAACTTTAAACTTTAAGGTTGTGGGTTACTCAATGTTGCTCCTCCTGCTGCCTCGCCGGGGGTCATTCCATTCATACAGAACTGGATTCTGCACTGATACCACTTCCACTGTCTGCTTAGAGCTGGATCAACAATAATTCCATTATAAGAGATCTTACAAGTAAGATTTATGCTGAGGTTGGGAATTGCAGCTCAGCTCACTCCTAATTACAGTTAGAGAGAAGTAATTATAAGATTCTTCTTACAAACACTTTAGTACACTGAGGGGTTCTGCAGCTACAGCCCTAAATGGTAGCTGTAAAATCTTTTATGGCCAGATACTCATAGTGGCTATTGTTAAGTTGCCCCACGTTTAAGGATTTCTCAGAAAAGTAATTGGTAATGACGGGAAGTATAGCCTACCAATTTCCTATAAAAGTCACTTGTGGCTACAATGGCTAAAAGTGATGGTCTGGTTTTAATGTTGGAATTTGCTTGGAATGCCACTGCCTAAGATTGGTAGAGTCTGGTAAGGGTTTTTTTTATAAATAGTGTTGTGAAAGTATTTTAGTGTCTCCTGGTTTTTTCTATTTGTGTGTTGTACTAGATTGCATCAGATCTTCAAAAAAAATTTTACATGAAGAGAATAACACAACTTAACACCATTACCACATTTAAATGATATTTTAAAACTGGGTCTGTGTGAAACCGAGCCCTTAGAAACTAAATCCTAAAAACCAACTAACTGCATAATATAGTTCTAGCGGAACTAGACCCACCCAAAACTGATCGCTACAAGCCCTGTTCAATCACATCAACACTAAAATAGACCATCTTCAGAAGCAGGTGTTCGGCCCGTAGCTCTCAACAGTAGCACAATTTAGCAAAATCAAAGGAAATTCAAGACGATGAATGAAATCTATCAGTCCCTGAAGGGTTCCAAGGCTTTAGTAGGTTCTGGGACCCCATACATCATCAGAGAGACCCATTATCGACTAATGGAGAAGACTTGGAATAATAGTGGACCTTCAAAGAAGGGGACCACCTTCTAAAATTCCTACCAGAGGATGGTGAAGGTTCATTCGGGAAGTCACTAAATATCCAAAGAATACATTTCAGCAGCTGCAGACCTCTCACCTCAATAAAGGTCAGAGGTCATGGGTCTACTACTCTAGAGACACTGGCCAAAATAATATCCACGTAAGAGTGATGGTGTAAAAAGCAGCGTTACCCCGGAGGATCATTAAGGTTACAATTTGTACACCTGGAAGAACGTCAGAGCTACTGGGAGAATCTTCTATGAACTGATAAATGGAAAGTTGAACTGTTTGAAGACGGGGATCCCATTACATCTGGTGCAAACCAAACACAGCATTCCACTAAAAGAACATTAGTCCTACGCTCAAGCAGGGAGCTTTTGGAATGTTGTGGAGATTTTTGGCTGCTTTAGGACAAGAACCACTTTCTATCATTGAAGGAAACATGAATTCTGCTCTCTACCAGAAGATTTTTGAGGGGAATGTCAGGTTATCATCGTGTGAGTTGAAACTCAAACACAACTGAGTCATGCAGTGAGATAATGGACCCAAGCAGAAGATTAAGTCCACCTCCGAAAGAATCAAAAAGAAAAAGATAGTTTTTGAGTGATCTAGTCAAAAATCTTGATCTGAACCCCATTGAGATGCTTTGGTGGAACCTGAATATATCATGCTTATAGACTTATAAACTGGCTGCACTGATGAGGTTCTGTTGTGCACGGAACAATAGCACAGAACAACAGCTGAATTGACAGGCAGAGAGACGGATCCGAAGTTGTTACAGTGGAAACTGAACACATTTGGAGCCTGTGCTTGAAAATTCCTCCACAGCGATTAAAGAGTTTAAATTCTAGATATCTGAAGTATCGCAGTTGTTACTGCTAAAGGTGCCACAACAAACTATAAAGTTCAGGGGAGCAAAGACTTTTCTTAGAAGGATGACTTACAACTTGTTCACGCAGGATTTCGTTGTTTAATGCGAGTGTTTGTTTGAAGATCCGACCAGTTTAGTCTGAGATAGACACAAGAATAGAAGGAATTAGTTCCAATACTTTGTCACAGCACTGTAATTACGATGGAGGAAACCAGAATGTTCTCCTCTATCAATTTTGTGTGTTGATGCAGGGCGATAAAGTATTTTGGCGAGGGAGTTTGCTGGGTTGTTGCTTGTTGTTCTGCTCTGTGGTTGTGGGATGTGTTAGAGAGAACAGGATGGACTTGAAGGAGGCGGCTGTGTGCAAGCTGTTTCTCAGGGGGACTGGCTGGATGGCGTGAGCACTGAGAGCTAAAGCGCTGACCGCTGACCACAGACAAGTCTGCCTGTCAACCAGCCCAGAGCCTTTCCTGCACCGACTGGCTCTTTCTGCTTCGCATTGACGAACACCACTACCCTCCTCCTTTAAACTCGTCATTTTGCTTTGTCATCTTTTATATTTCGTCCCTCTTCATACTTTTTGATCATATCAACTGGTGATAACAGCCTCACCATCTTCCAATATCTATAAAAATGTTAGTTTTTACTTTTTTTTCCTGTCTTATTTTCTTGTTTGCAGCTCATCTGCCTGCTTCCCCCTCCTGCACAGACAGCCTTCTGGCTCAAAGCTTCACTCACTCGTCTGTCTTTCAGCAACTTTTCCCTCTTTCCTTCCCTTTTCCTTTCTCTCCTTAAAGAGGTCTGCAGTTTATGAAAAAGCTGCTCTGGGACATGAAGGTTCTGTCTGTTTGATTTCAGGTCTTCCGGGTCTGGCTTATAGAATATTATTTGAGAAAAAAAAAAAGCAGCATACATTAGCCTTACAGTTAAAGTGTGAATATACACACTTTCACAATGTAAAGTATTTAATATAATATCTATGTATCATATGAGGACGGTAGCGCCAGATGTTGTGTATGTGGAAATGAGAGCACCGCTTCGACAAAAGTGTCCAAGGGAATCTGCAAACTGTCCATCCCACTCTCTCTGTGGTACCGTCTCCCCTCTCGTTTCCCTCCGTCCAGCTGTTTTTTGTGCATGTGGTCTTTCAATCCTCCTCTCTGCGACTGTCTGTGTTTCTTCCTCCTCTCTTTTCGGTCTCGAGTTATTTTAAAAGACATACAATGTCATAGAAATTATGACTCTAATGTAGTATTGCTGTTCCATTCAGTTTATCCTCAAATCCTTTGTATCTCAGTGTTGATTCTGCTCAAGTATTTGGTCACTTTGTTCAGACTAATGTATTTATGCGGGTCCCTCTTATAAATGAACTAAAGCAACTCAGTCGCAAAGATGCAGGGTCAGTAATTACACTGAAGGGTTAATGCTGAGAAATCATTAAGTAATATGTGGATAATCGGAGGAGGGTAGAAGGTCGGAGACAAATCACAACAAAACAATAGTTGTAATAATCATCATCATCGTCATAACAGTTTAAAAGAATACATGCGTTACCAGGAATACCAGTATAGTGATATATAAAATTATACAGTATGATATCAAAATAAATGTGACGATGCTACAGCAGTGCTCCGTCCCTACCGGGTTCGACGGCCGCATCCCGATGCCGTGGAACGATTACTTGCTGCGCAATCTCACCTCCTGGGGGTTGGGGATCGATCACATGTCGATGAGTTTTCAAATAAACTGTACGGACCTTATCATTAACCTCAAGGGTTTCACAAGTCGGGTCGTCGTGCTTCCCTTGTTAACAGCGAGGTTTCATACGCTATATAACCTATGCTATATACTTAACTGTGCTAAAGAAACTGAGTCACAGCAACGCTACCACAATGCTGAACAAATAATAGTTATCATTATCTTACATCTAAGCTTTGTCCTATAGTTTTACAGAATAAATAACTAAATATAATGGAACCTCATCACTTTGACACTTGAAGGTCACCGTAGATTCCTGGATAGGGATGTGTAATACAGGTTACAATTTTACATTACAATTACAAAGTTACAATTTACACTCTTCACCTTTAATTGAATGTGTTTTCTCATATTTGTGTGGATTTTATCGTGAACTGGTGACCAATGTTATAATAAGATAAAACCTTAAAATACACCTACGGATTGATATTCATCCATCTACACTATAATCTGAGCCATCTCTAGAATCTGACTGAACAAAATTCCTCTCTGAATCATCCAAATCTAAATCCCTTCTCCCCTCTGGGTTCCTGTCTCAAATCCCACGTCATGCTAGATTAGCACCGAGGTTACGCTCTCTATACGTACCGTGTGAAACCCTCACTTTGATTTTTGATGCAGAACCTCAGTGGATTTCAATTGAATTTCAAGCTGAGACGCTGGAGAAGCAGCTGCAATGATACTTAGCCGCTGATGCCGATACTCCCAGAATGCTATCGGAGAGGACTGTGGTGTTAAAGCGTAAAAAATTCGAGACTGCGGCTGTCTTAATATTTCATGGTGGTAATTATTTATCTTCATCTGGGTTTCATCGCTCTGTGAGATGAAAACAGAAATTGACTTGAGCTTCAACACGCTGGTGAAATGTTGCTCGGGCTCAGGGATACCTTGAGGATTTTATTCATATGTGAGGAAAATAAATACGTCCTGTAATTTTCATTAAAGCCTCATAAAATCAGTCGATACATATTTCATTGCACTAAAACCTTTTTTTTTTTTTTTTTTTTTCTACCTCTCCAGGCAATTCAATGATTGTTGTGGAGAAATTACATTTTTGCAGCATGTTGAATTCCAGGTGCACAATGTTAACCACGGATATACTGGATGACTCCCAGTTAGGTCTCATGTGACGGCCTGCACACCATCACACTAATGTCATGTCATATTGTAACGCTTCTGAGCAGCCCAATATCCTCAGCTCAATAGTTCGTCCAGGTCAGAGAAAATGGGAATTCCCCATAACTACTATGTAATTGGTGAAATGAGCACTTTGCTCACTGTAAAGCAGATATTACTGTTAACTTTTGAGTGAAATTAAACATGAAAGGGAGACTCCAACAATTTGGTATTTGTTCTCCTATAAATTCCCTGGACTTATGATGGAAAGTTGACTATTCATGTGTGGGCCAAGATTCAAACGTAATCCTTTCCCACAATGCAACTAATCAAATGATTTTGGTAGACCCTCCCTTCTCAGTTCCACCGCACCTTTTTTGTTTGTAATGTAGGCATCGGTGAAAAATCTGAAATCTGAAATCTCACCCTGAGACAATCCTAATGAATAATTTCGCCCCAAACACTTTTTGAAAACTACAGCAGTTCATCTAAAGAAGTGTTCCTCCAGGAAAACTAACTATCTTTCAGTGGAATTGGGTGGAGGACCCCTTTAGGGCTGTTATATTAATTCATTAATTTTCCTCCACTCTTCCATAGTAGAGAAGAGAGAGCTGAGTTGTAATACAAAGCTGAAAGACCGAACGAGAGAGGTCCAGGATAAAAGCGGCTGAGATTAGCGTCCTTCAATGTGTGACTATCTTAAGGAAACTCATTACCTGACAGGATACCAGATTACATAGTTTTAACACTTGAAGGCCCCCTCATGTGTAATAAAAGACTAGACTAGACACTAGATGCGACTAAATTAAACACATTACAACTTTTAATACATAAATCTTGGCTAGTTTGATATTGCTAGCAGCTGTATTTTGGTGATATGTAAAAGAGGACTAATTCTGCCATGCATGTTTTAACTGTCTGCTGGCCTTTGTGTGTGGAGTTTGCCTGTTCACCTGTGTTCAGGTACTCAGTCCAGTCAGCTTTCAGCACCTAGCTTGGTAGGACAAAGTCATTAATCATAAAGCAACACATCTTTTTCAGTGGATCACCTGATAAAACTTAAAACCATCCAAAAGTTACTGGTGGAGCAATGTTTCTGCTCATATATGCGTTGTCCCCTGAGAGAATGGATGGAACAGCTTCGGGCTTCATTATCAGTTTGTGACACAGCCCATCTGTTTTTATGTAAAATCAGCGCTCTGGAAAATAAGGACTGTTTTCTTTGGAGGTTTGTAAGCTCAAATATTTTCAGCCATCTTTTATAAAATAGTTGGCTTGAAAATGCAGATACGTAGTGACACCTGGTTTCTCCTCTGATGTCCCTCATTTAATTGTAGTACAGCCCAGCAATTTGGCGAGATGGATTACCTTAACCCTGTGTCACATGTCTGAATCCGTGGTCCTGAGACTGTCATTAGCACCCCTCAGATCTAAGGTGAAACTGCTTACATATGGCCGCCACTGCTTATTTGGCGTATGATATATTTGATGGTATGTTCTTAGAACCATATAGACATGTTAAAAATAGGATTTGGGGGCAGGAGGCCTTCACCTTGCAGAGCATCGCAGCAGTTTTGATAAATACCTGATACTCCTCCTGACCTTCTCACCACCCACAGACGGTTCATCTCAGTGTTGTCCTGCCAAAAAGTCAGTTGATTCCTAAATAGGGAATATACAATTTCAGGCTGTCTGTCTTTAACCCCAGAGCTGTTGAAAAGCGTGTTGTAAAGTCATTTGGAGTTCCGTGACCTCGGCTTAAATCCTCCACACTCAGACACACAAGCTCTGCTGATCTATCCACCTTTCAACACAAGACCAGAGCCATTATCACACACATTTACGGTGACATCTGTGTGTGTGGGCAGCTTACGGAGAATGATGATGAAATGGTCACTTGTCACATCTGATAGAAATCAAAGTGCCACTGATGTGAATAACATCTCGCTCTCTATAGGAGTTTCCCCTGCCTTCATTTGAGAGTGTTTGGACTCAGTCACAGCTCTGTGCTTCGTGATTGCTCTTATATTCCACAGAAATGCAATGAAGCTAAAAAGACACACCTTCCTCTTTCCGTTTTCTGCTCTGTTTATTACTTAGAAGTGTCAGGGGACGAGGGGAGCTCTGACCTTCCTGGGTGTGGGTACAAGGTGGGGCTGGCACTGCTGGGATAATCTGATTGGTTTCAATGTTCTCACATCAACACAATTTTCTACTCTGCTCAGCCTCAGGGAACAAAATGTGTCATTGGTCCATTTTGGGTGGGTCCCCACATCATAAAATTTCCAGAAAGATTTAACAAGCCTGGCTCAGGTAAGAAAATATATTCTTCTTACCTAAGCTCTGGGCTGTAAAGGTTGCCAAATGAATTTTAAAAATAAAATGAAATATTTGTCAAACCCCTGTGACCCCGCGTAGGAAGGTGGTTGCATAAAATGGATGGATGCAGTCAAATATTGGCTCCAGAAAAGTACTGGAACTGCAGAGTTCTCTGACCAGGTCTGCTCTGTAAATATGCTGAACTATTAAAACTGGGATATTTTTGCTACAGGAAGGGTTCATGTTTTTATGATTTATGGTTTTTCTCTCCTATGAGGTCTCCTGCAGAGAACACATTTGTTAGGGACTGTGCTATAATTTCAGAGTATCAGTAGAATATTCTGTCTGAAGGAACTTTAGACAGAATCAATCACAGCACTAACAGTGCAAGGACTGTATTGTATCTGCTCCGGGTTTTTTTCCGCCAAAAGAATCGTCTTTTTGGGGGATTTCCCATCCCAGAAAACTCATGAGACTATCTTACTTATCAGGTATGGCAAAAAATTTCGTATGTTGGCCTTAGATCGCCCCGTATACATTTTCAAAAGGCCTTTCCCATTGGACTTACTTTAACCTAGAAGCACGAAACTTTGTACATGTTTAACATAACAGGATCTACCAAAAAAGAATTTTGGTGCTATTACGCCATTTTGACATAAATGCGCAATTTTGAGGCGTTATTTGCCGTTTCCAGGTGTATTTTTAACGACAATAAGCTCATCCTAGTGTTTTGACCGGATTGAATTCAAATTGTTTTCTTAAAGCACATCTTAAAGCCATAAAAATTCAAAGTTATCACAAGCTTCAGTTTAGTTTAACCGTCGTTTAATAGGTCAGCGAATATTGAGATCTCGCCATAAAAAATGCAACTTTATCAAATGTTTTTCCATAACTTGAAAGGCGTGGCCAGGGTGGCATGAAACACACTATTTTGAGGAATTAATTGAGGAATAATTTCAGAAAATGTTTAATTAGCCATTCCCCCCTCTTTGTGAGCAGCAGTATGGTTTCATGCCAAGAAAGAGCACTACAGATGAGATTTTTGCTTTGAGAGTGTTGGAGAAGTTGAGAGAAGAACAGAAGGAGTTACATTGTGTCTTTGTGGATTTAGAGAAAGCCTACGACAAAGGGAGGAATTGTGGGATTGCATGAAGAAGTCAAGAGTGACAGAGAAATATGGTAAAGTGGTACAGATATGTATGAGAGCTGTATGACAGCGGTGAGATATACAGTGAAAGTGACGGATGGGTTCAAGGTAGAGATGGGACTGCACCAAGGATCGGCTCTGAAACCCTTCTTGTTTGCTATGGTGATGGTCAGGCTGACAGATGATTTCAGGCAGGTGTCTCCGTGGACTAAGATGTTCCCTGATGAGGTTATGATCTGTGATAGAAGGGAGCAGGTGTAAAGAAAACCTGGAGAAGCAGAGGTATGCATGGAGGAGGAGGAAGATGAGGAGGAGGAATGCTAATTTAAGATAACAGACTCCTTAATTCAGCTTAATATTAAGCATACAGACATGAGAGCGGTACCAATCCTCTCAGCTAATTTTTTAATCATTAGAAAAAAATCTTTTTTAAGAAGCAAATAATTGTAGTCTTGACAAAGTCAAACTATTTCTGTTGTTAAAATGACTCAGACTGCAGCAGGGGTAGTGGTCCTAGAGGAACAAAGTAGATAAATGCATGGATTTGGATGCAGGTTTGGTTCCACTGCAGGTGAAACACTGCACTGAACATCCGGCTCTGGCTCCTGGTGCGTCTGTGGTGGTGACACCACAGCCGGTTGAACCTCGCTGCATGGAGTGGAAACCGGGTTGGAGATGATAATACGGTGCTTGTTTGTGCATAGCATCCAACCAACACCAACTACTTAAAACAACATTTTAAGTAAGTAGGAGTGTGATTGCTTAAGAATAAGAAGAGTGTTTTGAAGTGTGTTTTGAGTTCTCATGCAATTATGTCACTTGTGTTTTTGTGTGTTCTGCAGAATATAGCGCATATTTGAGGCTTTTATGTCTGCGTGGATATTTCTGTACATGACCGTCTAATTGCACTTGATATGCCTCTCTTTATTCATTTCCTTCTTTTCACTATGTGACCGTTGACAAACTGACTCTGGGAGCTGTTTGTGGGAGAAAAATCTCCAGCTGAGACAGGAACCGGACAGCACATAATCATTATGGCGCGTTTTGCACTTTAAAGGAGCACAATTGTCGGTTTATTCCATTTCTCATTGTCAGAAGTGGTTATAGAAGGTCTCTAAATTTGCTACTGCTGAAGAAATCGTGGGTTGAAGATAACATGGGTCTATTTAGGGAAACTTGAGGCCATGAAACGTATTACACCGTGAGAAAAAAATCTCACATTAGTGTTTTAAGGGTTCCTCTTGTCAACTTGTGCATGGCTCATCACTCAGTTCTTAATATTTACACTGAAAACCTGTTATCTTATTGGTAAATAAATGCTTCATCAAGATGAGACAAACCTCAGAAGTTAAGTGTAAAGGTCACATGATAAGAAAACAATGCCAGTAATGCGTCATTAATCTGTTAAAGCTCACAAATGTACAGTTTCCTTCTGATGAACAGGAATAGAAAACCTGCACAGGTGTGTTCAACTCTATGCAGAGTTATCTCTATTGCAGCTTCTTCTCTTTGTCCATGGTGTTATGATAGTTTGTGTTTCCATCCCACAGTGGAGTACGACAGGGAGCTCTCGCCGCAGCGGCGTCACCACAAGGAGTTTAAGTTCAACCTCTCGCAAATCCCAGAGGGCGAGGCCGTCACCGCCGCAGAGTTTCGCCTCTACAAGGAGTGTGTGAGCCGCGCTTTCCGCAACGCCACCTTCCTGCTTAAAGTCTACCAGGTGATCAAGGAGCACCCTGACAGGTAACACAACCCCCCACATACGCACACACTCATCTTTTCTGAATCCTCAACTGCAGATATGACATATTGTTTCTGAGCATTTCGTTGCTACGTTGGCACTGAATTACTGCATCTGAGATTAGTCCATAAATGAATTAGTTGGCTCTTTGTTTTTGTTTTTTCAGGCATTTTTGGTTCCACCTTCCTGAATGTAAAGGTCTTTAACTTTTCTTTGTCTTAAATATCGGAAATGAGGAGTCTTAGACTGATGTTTTATTGAGAATTTTTTATTCTCTGCAGAGTAAATCATTAATTAATGAAAACCCACAGAATGAATGTATTAAAATAAGCTTGATTACAAACATGTAGGACTTGGATGAAATTCAACAACTTCACCGAAGATTCACTCAAGTTGACATGAACCGATACGATTGAGTTGGTTTGTCCTGTTTTTGTCCACCCTTGATGCCGGCTGTAGGGACAGGTCTTCTTTGGATTACTACAATTCTTGGTTATTTTGTCATGTAGGTGTATATATAGTTTAAAGATACTTCTTATGTATTGTCTAATGGTGTTTTTTGGGTCATTGTGTGTAATCCAAAAGTTGTTCGGATCGGAGCAGATGTGGTTATGGACCGTGTATCACTCAGTCCTTGGGTGGGTCTGATCCGTTTGCACAGAGGTTGCGGTTACGTTATACTTGGAATCAATAATTTAAAGATAAAGGAGACAATGAGCATTTCATATCAACCTGTCCTTGACACAAAGAGGGAGAGATTAGGATTTTTCAAACCTTTTTCCCTTGCTGTGTCTCCTTTTCATTCTTCCTGAACGTTGCAGACTCCAGCGCCATGTTTACGTTGTAAAATCAAGCAAAACCACCGCTTTCAGAAATAGCCCAGTCTCAATCCTCCCATCTCCCAAATGTGTGCAGCTAATACATGCCAAACATTTACATTACTGGTACAGGGACAGATAAACATCCAGAGAGATTTCTGAATGATATTTGTGTTTTATTCAAGCCTGCACAGAGCTTGAATAAAACTGAGGAGAGTTTCTCATTCAGGTTCTAGTAGCTGTGTACTATTTCTCATTAAATCAGTGAAGGAGGGGGGGGGGTGTTACACCTAATGTTCTCAGACCCCAGGCTGAGGCCAAAGCTGATCTCGCCTTCTGCAGATTGGAGAAGCCAGAGACTTTGGTAGAGTATATTTGTCTGTCTGCCTAAGGTTCTCTGAGGGTATTAAGAGCTACTTATTTGCTGCATTCCTTTATCCCTACAATGGGTGGTTTGTGCTCTCTGGCCTGCCGGTAAAGCCTTTTATTTTTGGAGATATTTGGAGATTAAAGGGCCCTATAGGCTATCTCCAATTTCTATGTTTTTGCAGGACAGGTTCTTTTTTTTTTTTTTTTTTACCTTGAAGGTAATTACAGACTGGATGGCATGTTCTCAGATGGAGAATATTTGCTCACGCTGTGCTGGTGCTTTGTAGTCGAGGTCCACGAAACGTCCTCTGACAAAATCAGGAATGTCTTTACAACAATAAAGTGGTCCCTGCTTCCTTCTCCTCATTGGAAACGGCAAGGCATGAGGTTACACGCTTTGTATGGGAAAATGCGGTTTTGTCTTTGGCGATGTTTTTCAATCATTTTCTGCCTTTTGCAATTTTCATCAACCAATCAGCGGGGAGCCAACTCAACTTTCCCATGCCCTTCCCACCCACCAAAAACGGACTCTAAGTTGTAATTATAGAGCGCTTAATTAGGCTGACAGGCTTTGTACTTCTCACTTTAATGTTGGGGTTTCGCCAATAGCAGATAAGGAATGTGAGGGAATGCAATGCCAAAAATGTGCTGCGAAGACCATTTCTACTCAACCGCCTTCATTCTGATTCATAAAATGTTGCATTTGATGAAACTGTGTTTTTTTTCCCAATAGATGTCTCACTTAGACATTGCTTTGAAGTCTTTTTATAAATGTACAAAATTTCCATCAGGTCTAAATGGATTTCAGTTAAACTGTAAGCAGTGTTGACCGTATGTAGAATTATTTATTTGTTTTGAGGAATTTCAAGGTGACTCTGAAGGTTGGTCACATGTTTCATATCACACAATTATCACTAAAGCCTCCTGAGATCCAGGCAGTTATTTTATGTGCTTTTTAAATGTTGTCCTTGCTCTATGGGACCAGTGGGACCTAATGTGTAGAAACAGTAGCTTCGCACAGGAAATACTTTTAGCCCAAAATTGTAATGTCCTTATGTGGGCGTCCTGTCTGCGGCTGAACACGCAGTAAGAGAAACAAATTTTCTGTTTTTATTATTCACTCAGAATCCTTGAATCTTTACCTCTGTGGTTTATTTCAAGAAGTGGGCTTGACATATTCCTTTAACGTCGAGTTGAACGCATGCGCTTAGACTATTAATAGCCATCATCAATGGAGGTCAGATACTGTGATTCACCAGGGCAACCAGTTAGACACTATTGTCGCCATACCTCAGGCTGATTAAGCAGGACGTTCTAATGCGCTCACTTAAGTATAATTTTAAAAAAAAGAGAGACGTGGCTTCATCAGAGAGGGAGAGAAAACTGCCGTGGGAGAGAATCTCTGCTTGAGTGACTGTATCTACTAGTTTTACCGTATTTTCTCTGAATATTGTGGTGACAAGGTGGCGGAATGCACATGTGAAAGTAGCTGATAATGAAGGACAAAATACAGAGTTAATCCTGGGTGGACACAGAACTCACTGAGGGAATTTTATATTTCATCCGCGAATGCTTCGGTATCCGTTAAGCCTGCCGCCTGAAATACCCCCCCCCGATGTCCTCACATGAGTTCTTCATAATTACCTTCATGTTGTCTCATTAGTTATGTTAGTAAGCGTTACATTTTAATGTCACATCAATCAAGAGCAGTAAATATATATAGAATAACATATTTTGCTGTTGAGATTTTAAATTTTTTTAATATTGATTTCATGTAGTTTCTTCCTTTTCGCACTTTGGCAACGACTGTCAACACAACGCGTCTTGACTGGTGTGGTTGACATCCGACATTCACAGTAATCGCTGCATGAGGCTCTTGATGCCACTAGGTGGCAGCTAGATTTGTCCAGATGTGAGGAGCACAGCTCTTATTTGAACAGAAGGATGCATTCAGTGAGGGTAGGGAGACGCGTTAGGTCCTCATCAGTTCCTGCATAGTGACTGATCGAAGGAATGCATACATTTAAAATACGGATGCATTTGTCACGGTGTTCCGTGGGATGGTGGGGGGGTTCATCTTTGGTTGATTGTGGTTTGATAGTCTGTTTGTGCCTTTTTTCCAGCTTTATAAACGCTGAAATAAGCAGACCAGCTGTGAGCTAAACTCTCCGTGTATAACGCAATTTAACAACATTCACCGACAAGACTTATGAAGGAGATTTATTGTAGCAAGAAACACAACTTTGCCCTTTTGACCTTATTATTCCAGTTCATTTAAGCAGTCAGTCAGTAAGAGGTTTTACAGTAGTCTCGTCCCTGCAGGCAGCTCTCTGACGGACCCCCTGCCTCGCCTCCTCAGCCGAACGACGGCTCTGACGATGAGGCGGAAACATCCGCACACCGCCTCACGCTGTGACAAACGTGTGAACTTAGAAGAGGGCTTGTGTGTGTGTGTGTTTGAGTGTGTGTGGAATAAAGGCTCATACGGGAGCTGTCAGAAACATTCTCATTAACTAGCAATAAAGAGAGGCTGCTGATGCATGACTGCAGGGGCATTCTCTGCACACCTGGATGCTCGTGAAGCGTTTGATGTCGGCACTGCCGGAGGGGGGAGGTCCGACCCGACAGACCCGACGCTGTGTTATTGCTACTGTAATGGGACAGTGGGAGGACTGGCCTTCTCATCTCTCAAACTCTGTCCTCTCTCATTCATTAGTCTACGGTTGTAATCTATTGGTCTGACACGTTCTTCCTCTTTGCAGCTTGATTCCAGTCACACAACATGTTGTAAATGATCTTAACATGCCTGTAGCCTGATCCCAAAGATTTAATCCCTTCCTTTTTTCTGGTCCCTCAGAGAGGTAGAGCGTGTGGTCAGAACTACGCTGGAGTACAATACAGTGTATGCTAGCATTTTTGGTTAAGTGCTGCTATCCATCTTTCTGTCAATCTGTTATGATTCTGTTACCCTGATACAAACCATCAGTTTTCCTCCGTCTCGTCTTAAAGAGGCAGACCAGTTCTCTGCTTCCCTCGGCCACAGTCGTACTGAATCTCTGTTCCTAATCCAGTAGTCTGATTTAAATGATGACATGCAGAGCAAGTCTTATTTTAAGACATCAAACACAAACGTTACGCCGTTATCAGCTGGTATAAACAATACACACTCTCATCAGCAGGTTAAACATTAAAACCAGTTAAAAACACAAATGTTACATCCTGTCATCAGCAGTAATAAACATAAATGTTACATCCTGTCATCAGCAGGTATAAACACAATTTTTACACTCACCAGCAGGTATGAACACAAATGTTACACACTGTCGTCAGTCGTTATAAACATAAATGTTACCCACTGTAATCAGCAGGTACAATTGTTACACACTGTAATCAATAGGTATAACCTTTACACACTGACACACTGTCACCAGCAGGTACCAACTTTAAGCACTGTCATCAGTAGTTATAAACACAAATGTTACAAACAGTGTCAAAATTGTGTTTATACCTGTTGATGACAGTCATCAGCAGGTATAAACACAATTGTTAGTCATCACCAGGTGTAAACACAAATGTTACTGTAATCAGCAGTTATAAAACATAAATGTTACACACTGTCATTAGCAGGTGAGCACTTTATACACTGTCATCAGCAGTTACAAACACAAATTTTACCAACTGTAATCAGCAGGTATAAACAGAAATGTTATACACCGCATCAGCAGGTATGAACACAAATATTACACAATGTCATCAGCAGTTGTAAATGTTAATGTTACATCCTGTCATCAGCAGTTATAAACATAAATATTAGACACTGTCATCAGCAGTTATAAACTTTACACTGTCATCAGCAGTTATAAACATAAATATTACACACTGTCATCAGCAGTTATAAACAAATAATACACACGGTCATCAGCAGTTATAAACACAATTTTTACATACTGTCGTCAGTAGGTATAAACACATTTTACACCCTGCACCAGCAGTTATAAACACAAATATTACACGTTATTAGTTGCTTGATGTCTTCCATGGTTTAAGTACCACACACACACACACACACACAGAGCCCCCTTAATCTACTTACTGTTTTTTCTCTTCACTGTCTCCGTGTTCCTGCTCATGTTGGGTGTCTGTAAAATAAAGAGTACAGGCTAGACCTGCTCTTTTTGGAACAAGCCTTGAAATAAATTTTGTTGAGATTTGAAGTACGTTAAATAAAATTGATTTGAATTGAATTTCAGTAAGTTGTTCTGTGTATAACGTGAAAATAAATGGTAAACATTTGACATTTTCAGTGACACTGACACATCATGGCTGTTGCCTCGATGGTTGTCGTGTTCTTAATGTAGTTTAACTGAGCCGATGAGAGTACAGTTTGACAGTCACTCAAAAACACTCTGTAACTTTATAATTTTTCCCGGCAGCTGAATTAAAACAAGAGTGGTCGGAGACCGCAAACCTCCACCAAGGCTGAGCTCTCCCTCCATAGGTTCCTTACTCCCCACTAGTTACATGGTTGGTTCCAGCCTGGATGTGTCCTTAACCTTTGGTGTAGGGAAAACAGCTGTTCCAGAGGAGTCAGCGTTTCCGCCGGGCAGATTCTTTCCAGGATTTATTCGCCTCTTCCCATCCATGATGCATGTCTCTGATAAAAGATCCATAACGTTTTTGTGAAACGGCTGACCTGGCAATGTTGAAGAAAGTTTAAAAAAACAAATGTATTCCGTTATCAGTATTTTCTCCACATGTCGATGGTTCCTATTTTGATGCAATGATGACAACTCTTCCACCCAGTTTCATGATAATCCATCAAATTGTTTAAAAAGTGTAATTGACGAAGAAACATCTAATCTATGAGGGCATATTTCCATTATAATGCATAAACTACCAACCTCAAAATATTAGAGGAAATTATTTGATAACAAAATTCCTGGTCTGCACTTTTATCAGGATGTACTCCAGATACTATGTTGAATTTACCTAATCCAGATATGTCCACAATCCAACCCAAACAGAGTCCTACTAGATATGATTCAGTTATATTGTTAAGATGGAAAATAACTGACCTTTGCCCTTAGTACACCCTGCATGACCTTGTTAGGTAGCTTCAGAATTATCTGCAAAACATGGATTATCAGTGTGCAGTTTACTAATCTGAGTTTAGTTATTATTTGATTATTTGTTTAACTATAATCATGAAGTAATGCAGGACAATCTTAATATGTTATATGCTGTTTTGATTCCGAGATTAATTCAAAGTTGTGTCAAATCGGTTGTATCTTGTTGGTCTAAGTCTTAATTTGAAGTTACACCGGCTAAAGTGGGCAAAGTTTTGAACGATGACACGCATATCACGAAAAACTCATAGTTCAGTGCATATACCCCCAAACCTAAGTTATCTAAAAGTCTATCCAGGCATTTCGATGTAATCTGAACCGATGCAATCACTTACCTTCTTTGTTTGAGGAAAAAACCCCAATTCAAAGCTGTTCAAAATGTGGTTAGCATAAAAGCTAACCGTAGCTTGGCTATTCTGAAGCATAAAAGCTTCCTTTAGCGCCAGTCACACAGGAAAAATATTATCTGAGGAACCCCTCGTCTGTGTGCAGCTGCATGGGATATACAAAGCCTGTATTTAACTTGAATTTACTGACACTATTTCCAGATATGATGTGAGCGTAACATCCGCTTAAATTCACAATTTAACAATTCACCAGTGCTGCATGTTTTCGGACAGCTGGAGGACGACTGAGTACCCAGAGAAAACCCTCACAAACGCAGAACTTGCAAACTCCACATAGAAGGGCTGGGCTGGATTTGAGGAAGGGAATTTTCTCGCTGTGAGGCAACTTCGCTAGCGCCCCTGTCAAAACACGATTTCATTATATCCACTGAAGACGCCATAGTTCCACCGGGACAAAGGCAATAAAAGCAGTAGAAGAAACAAAAAATACATTCTCTGTCCATGTTACTGAGATGCCAGTAAAATAAATACCGTGGGTAATTTTCAGTGGAATATTCACTTTATAAATTACCGCCATGGCACAAACGCACAACATTAATATCACTGTCTTCCCTCACCTGATCGCAGGTCCCCAGATAATACTAGTCCTGTGTTAATAAGGTATTTAATAACCTAAAAACTTCACTGAAGGTGATTTTTCCTCCAGTTTGTGCCAAGCTTCTAGTCTTTAACTTCTACCAATCAGCTGTTTTAGTAGACGTAAAGATCACATTACCAAAACATCTTTTTCTTATTACTATTACCTGTCCTTGACAGAATGAAGTCATAAAAGACGATAACTCTTACCTATGACGGCTTTCTTTCTTCTGCTCCTTCCAGAGAGGCAGACTTGTTCCTGCTGGACTCTCGCAGGCTTTGGGCCGCTGAGGAAGGCTGGCTAGAGTTTGACATCACCGCCACCAGCAACCTGTGGGTGATGACCCCGGTGCACAATCTGGGCCTGCAGGTCAGCGTGGAAACCAGCAGCGGTAAGGGCGACACCACTTTTACAGTCTGGTTTTCAGAACTTTCAGAATCTATATTTGAAAGAAACATTTTCTTCCTACTCTGGTATTTGAAACGTGACAACCACTGTGCAAAATCCTGCATTAATTTTTTTACGTGCTACTTGTTCTTCAACAGGGCAGAGCATCAACTCCAAGGAGGCGGGGCTTGTGGGGCGTGACGGTGCGCTGGAGAAGCAACCTTTCATGGTGGCGTTCTTTAAAGTCAGCGAAGTGCACATCCGTAACCCCCGCTCCACTGGTGGAAAACGTCGCCAGCAGAACCGCAACCGATCCACACAGCCACAGGAGGGATCCAGAGGTCTGGGCCCGGCAGGTCAGTCTTATGTCCGCTACACAAATAGTGAACCACAAATGACCTCAACTTGACCTCAAGTCATCCTGAACCGATGACTGATGGGTCATCAGATCCTGAATGACAGTAGCTGACTTCATCCGGTTCTGGGTAACCGGCTTCTATCAGATGGCCATTGTAGTCCAGATACGATGTCCATCTACCTTTTTATCTTCTTCCTCTGTGTGGATTCAGGATAATGCTCTGTTTTAACACCACTCAGCGATACATGGCCTACGAAACGATTCTGGAATGCTACATTTTAATGCAGTGCCATGAGATGTTCTCTGATCCAATAATCTGATCCAGTTCTCAACCGTTGTTTAATGTAGACTTTTTTTTTTCCATTATAGATCAAATTAAGCCAATTCCATAATGGTCTCACTACTTCAAATAAATAAGAACAAAAACGTTGACATGGGGAGTATGAATTGAGGTCTGTGTCAGACACTCGTGAACAGCTTTACACTTTGAGGGTCAGTGGGTTCTCTTCAGGTTCTCTTCAGGTTCTCCTGGTCCCTCCTACAGTTCAGACTCTAAATTACCCGTAGGTGTGAGTGAGAGTGTGAATGGCTGTCTGTCTCTACGTGTCGGCCTTGTGATGAACTGGCGGCTTTTCCAGCCAGAGGAACGCTGCCTCTCGCCCAATGTCATCTGGGATAGGCTCCAGCCCCTCGTCCCCACGACCCTTAACAGGATAAGTGGTTATAGAAATGAATTGTGAAAAGAAATAAAAATCGTGCAAAAATCTCAAAAACTAGGTAGAAGCCGGATTCTGGGCCTGTCGAGAAGAACGACCTAAAGTATGTTACGATTCTTCATCGCTTCATCCACACTACGAGCATCGATTCACTGATTCAGCTACGGTCGATGAAGTATTGAGGTCCTTCTCAAAAAATGGGTCCACTTGTCTCGTCTGTTGTTGGATCATAACAGAGACTAGATTTTGTGGCCCTGTCAGAGCGGTCGTACTGCTCTCACCACAGACGGGTGCATCCTCAAGGTGACGCAAAGCTAGGAGACATTCTGTTTCACCAAACAAGCAAACTTTGTTTTCCTTTCTATTCAATCATGTTCATAGAAGACCATGCTCAAACGTTCCTCTCTTTAGGTGAGTACGTGGTCAAAAGCTGATCCGATCTGAATCGTGAGTTTTGTGATCCATTGGGCCCCGAAAGCTCAGCTACATCCGGTCCAGACTCAGCTCACCCCTGGACCTCTGGTGGCAGTGCTCTTACACGCAGCTGCGAACAGCCTTCCTTGGCCAGCTACGCAGGAAGTGGTTTACCTCTGCTTTGCGTCTTCTGCCGCCCCGTTTAATGGCTCCACCATCTGCATGGTATACAGACGTTGTTGTGGGACAAGTTGGGCTCATTCCCACTACTACACAGAAAAATAATGTGGCTTTTTTTTGGCTCCTCTTCTTGTTTGCTCAGTGCATCTCCTTCAGTTCCTTCTCACTAGGTTACAGTGGGCTGCTGTTAGCACAACAGGTTGTAAGTTAAATTCCTGCAGGGCTTTTCACAGTAATTGCATCACATGAAAGCTTCGGCTGACATAACAGAGAACAAAGACTCATCATTTGTTATGATAGGGCAGAGTCGGAGTGGACCACATGTTCGGGCTGCAGACCTGTACTCTCTCTGTCATGCTGTCTCCCACTTGAGATGTCATAAGACTTTAAGTCAAGACGCCTTGAAGACGCTGTGATAGTGGGCCACACAGGGGAACAAGAGAGGTAAGGCGTACGACATATGCTCAACATTAGGGTTTGCATTGCTGCATCGAATGTCCTCTCTGATCCAGTTTATGAAGAAATGATTCGATTAAGAAATGGTCAAAGTTTGTGAGACTGGATCATGCTTTTTAACTTCTTCCCAGCCGGCCCACATCTTGGCTTCTACCCAGTTATGGCAATTTAAGTTTTTGTAGTATGTGCATCTAGTTCCCCCCAGTGGACATAACTGGTGTTTTCCAGCCAAAATTTTTCTCTGTGGTCAGGATAGAATATAAAAGAAAAAGAAAACATTTACTGTCATCATACAGAATACAACAATATTAACAACACTTTAGCCTTTAGGTTTATGATATCAGACATTCATCATTCATACTATGACATACTGTGCATGAGAAATAAAAGGTAATTTTACACTGGTGGAAAAGTATATACAAATCTCACTTTATTACATGTTGATGTTATAAAACAAGTAGTAAGGCACAGGTGAAAAATACACATTGCTCTTATAATGTAATTGTTGCATATTGAGAGATGTAATAATGGAAAAACAGGGACATAGCACTTAACAATAAGAACCCTGATGCAGCAATTATCACAAAGTTTGTTTTTCGCGCCGTTACAGTAATACAATGACGTTGCAGCCTTTTGGATTGCTCACACATAGTAACAGGTACAAGTAAAAGGGAAAATGTAACTGACACTGAAGATAAATTATGTGATGCCTTACCTGTCCATAGACACCCAGGTTAGTCAAACACACCTGAGAGTTGTGGAGCTATTTTAAGTTTATTTTAGGTATGAAATTCAGGCGAGGCTTGACTTTAACACAAATGAGCAGAACAGGTTCAGCAAATTGTGAACGTGGAAGATTTTGTTTCCCAGTCTGCATCAGAGGGATGAGAAAACTGTCTCTGAGATGAATCTGTTGAAATCTGGGCTCTAATAAGGACAATCTCTTAAATATGCATCCTGGAAGACTGGACTTTACATAACCTAAAACATCAAGACCTCTCCTCCTCGCCACTCGGGACTACGCTGAGTGTAAATATTTAGAACCTACACAGGAAGCGGGGCGGCCCCCCTCGCTACGGCGGAGTGTCCGCGGCCAGCAGATGACTGCTGGGATTGGATGTGATGGGAGGATCCGTGAGGAATTCAGGAGGGCATATGGTTTCAATACCACATCACTCGCACAGCAGAAGGAAAGGAGGGCAGGATGGATGGGGAGAGCATCAGTTGTGTGAAGTGCTCATGGGGAGAAACAAAATGTAGACGTTGTCCCCCAGTTTCTGTCTGGCACGGAGCGTCGGGTCACGCCACCGCAGCGCTGAGCTAGAAGGGGCATTAAAGCCCAAAAAAACACGAGATCTAAGGACCGGAAGGCACCAACGTGTTTGTTTTTAATTGCTCCAGTGTGCTTTAGCTTCCACATAGAGGCTTTTAAAATACTTTCGGCATGAGTTCCTTCACTCAGCGTGTTTTCTAAAAATAGTTTCCCTCCTCTGCCCAAATTGCACCCTCCTGACCTGCTTGGTTTACAACCACATTGATTTGAAAGCCATTTTTTAAAAATCCTTTACTTTCTAGTTTTTGGTCACTCCAAGTTCAACTGGAGCTATTTTTGTCTAAATAAATATAGATGAGATAAAATGTTCTGTGGTGCTTTTACAGAATTTGCTAAAACATCTCTCTCCGTCTGCTAAGGATGAAAAAAAAGTTATTTTGGGCTTTGGGCCTTGTTATTTTCTCGCTTTCGCAATTTCAGCAAGCTGGACTTAGAATGATATGTGATATCAAATATTTTCCAGATGACAAAAGTGGAAAAAAATCATTTGAAAAAAAAAAAGGAAGAAGAAAATCAGCAGCTTTAGTTTTGTGATAATGTTGTAATTATAAGGATCTTAAAACATCTTTACGATTCACATAATTATTCTTGTAGTTGCAGACCAGGCAGACAAATAAGTTACTTTACTATTTTCATAAATGTAGAGTTTGAAGCCGGATGCATGGATAGTTTCGTTAACACGGTTCTTGCGCTCCCTCTGGGTTTGCCTGATGTGAGCCCAGTGGAAAATGCTGCCTTGCACCGCGCCAAAAGAACAATACAACACCTTTAAAGGTAATTTGGGGTTTGGTGGGAGAAGGAGGCCGGGGGAGGTAATGGGAGCCGGGCTGGGCTTTGACTGTGGGAGAAGTTAACCATCTGAGGAAGGAGTATCACGTCCCGGCTCAGTGCAGGTGGCCTGTAATTAGACCGAGCCAGTCATTAGCTGCACTGCTAACAGACTGACCGCGCTAACAGTATCGCTTAAAGAACTATAATAACATGGCGCAGGGCCAGCAGTGTTTTTTCATCTCTCTTGTCCTCCCTCCACCTCCTCCTCATTCTCCACGCTCCCCCTCCGCCCGACCTCCTTTTGTTTACCGTTGGAGTAATTAGATGTGGCGGAGTTCCCTCACAGGGTTTAATAATCTCTGTGATGAAAGACAGGAAGAAAGATAAACTTGAGGACGAGTGGTCGGTGGGAGGAAAAGACAGGAGAAACTTAGTGACGTCTTTCTTTCATGTCTTCATGGCTGCTGGGACTCTCTTCTTCCTCCTTTTTGTCACCAGCACCTCCATGGGAGTTGATGGGAAATTGCAATCTTTTCCCCCTCTAATCTTTTCAATGTTTCTGTCTCTCTCTGGCTGGGTTTCCGTGAACACTTTTCTTCTGTCTGATTGAAGATTCAGTCTCAACTGTTTGACGCAGAATCTAATTGTATCTGGCGTTTCCAAGCACTAATGCATTTAAACAGAACAGCAGTGTGTCATCGGCAAAAGTGACGAATGCATGAGCCGTTTTATCAGAAGAAGAGCGTCATGGTGATCATCATGTGATCAGGTCAGTTTTTTTGTTGCTATTGTGAGGATTTTAATCGCGACTGTTAAACAATAATTCAGGTTTACTCCTACTGGAAGTCATTAAATTGAGGAGGCGAGCATCGGAATGCGTCACCGCTACCTCAAGGGCTTAGTGGAAAGGTCTACCTAGTAAAGTATTTGTACTCTGTTACTTCTCAACCATCTGTTTTTTATTTTATTTTACAACTTTACTCCCTGTATTTTAACACTTGTAGCTGTACTTTATACTTCTGACCTTCCAAAGAAGACTCATGACCGTTCTTGATTATTTTTATCTGGAATCATTGATTGTTTTCCTGACATCTAAAAATATGTTGGAGAAGATTGGAAATAAACAAACAGGAAAAAGTTTTTGATTAACAATATCAACAAAAGGAAACCATGGTAAATGGCTGGGTAGATTTAGACGTTTCTTTCGTCTGACACAATAAAACAGTAAAAGTAGACTTGTTCCTCGTATCTGTTCCTACAGCCAGGAGCAGCTGCACCTCAGAATGTGGTAAGGTGTATGAAAAGCCTCCAGGTGCAAATACAGATTCACCGATTGTAATTTTCCTGGCCGATTTTTTTTTTCTCCTTTTTAAAGTTTAAAAATCATAACGAGTAATGTATTTGAAGTGGTCTTATGTTGAAGGATTACGGTGGAAGTAACGAGGCTGGTAGGCCATGTGTAATGTGCATGTATTCTAACCGGTTGAAATGAATTCATATTTCCCTCTCTAATCTTTTCAATGTTTCTGTCTCTCTCTGGCTGGGTTTCCTTGAAGACTTTTTCTTCTGAATTAATTTGTTTTCAGCAACTCGTGGCTGGCTCTGCGCTCCTGCTAACTTTAGCCGCTCTGCTAAAGTTAGCTTTTAACTTGCTATGTTCCTCGGAGTGATTAAATGTGAAATGTTTGATTACGTTTGTTGTGTGTGTTGAGGGGCAGGGAGAAGCGCTGGCGCTGTTCATGGACGGGCTGGCTATCTCTGTGCATTCTGGGATTTGTAGTGTCTGGTGTTTGGGCTGTATACCAGTGGGCCATTTATAATAGATAAGAGATTGTCTCGCAGGCCGGATATAATTGTCCTATAATTGTTATTCTGACGCTTTATTCTGAAACAACGTTTTATTTAAACACATATATATGTGTGTGTGTGTGTGTGTGTGTATATGTATATATACATATATATGTTAATTATTTTTGACAAAATGCTATTGGACCCCAACCCCTCACCTCCCCCAAAATTGACGCGATCAACGGTTTTGCGACCCCTGCTTTACGAATATAATGTAAAACAAAGACAAACATTCTCCTTAAATAATATGAGAATGCAAATTAGTGGGTAGCATGTAGAGTAATTTCTGCTCGGCTCACCTCTGCTCTCTGTCAAGGAAAGGAAAAACAGACATGAATAGGAGCCTCATGGGAGCCGGAGCTCAGCGGTAGCAGTGTGGCATTAAATTTTACAGGCAGGAAGGGGAGTTGTGGTTTATGGGCACCACAAATCTCAGCCTTTACACTCTATGAAAGCCCACAGTAAATATCAGCTTTATACCTCCTAAAGAACACCACCAACTGTAAACGCGGATGGCCTTGACGGCCGAGAAGTGCAAGGACAAAAAAACGAGTGTGAGAAAAGGCACGTGTGTGAGGGTCAGTCCGTGTCCTTGTCCTACACAGAATCCAGAACAACAATCCTTCAAAGTTGTGTCCACTGATCAGGCAGTATATCGGTGTTTTACCTAAATGTGTTCCATGTACCGATTCATGCACACTGGACTCACAAGTGGTCCAATGAATCACCCTTACAGATAAAGGAATACACTCATCATGTATGTGATCATCTTATTCCTGCATAATCCACATCAATGATATTGGGGTGAAATGAATCTTTTTGTTCCCTCTACCTGTTAGAGCCTTGACCTCCGTCCTGATATCTGGGGGGGATCATGCGCGGTAAATTCAAGTAAAATATAGACTTTGCTCTTCCCGTGTAAATGCGCTGCACAAACCACACCATGTAATGTCGGAATCACACGCCGTCCACAGGTAAAATTAATTAATTAATAAAATAAGGGCTATAGATACATATTTAAATAAATAAGGAAAGTGAAAGATGTCCAATCTTTTAATATGCAGCTCAAAAGTAGACTCATGATGTGTAGCAGGAATGAGTGGAGTGTAGTGGATGAAATAGAGTGTAGAGTCCCAGAGTTTCAGAGAGTTATTAAACAGTCGGGCTGCTGTCTGGCTCAAAGGACCTGTCCAGGTGCCCCCCGCCTCACTGATGGTGTAGGATTCTCTTACTGAAGGAGCCCCTCAAATCCCCCATAGTCTCTCGTAGTGGGTGAGAGGTGTTGTGAAGGATGGATGTCCTCTCCACCACCTCCTCACGGACACAGTCCATGCTGCTGATGCTACAGGACACCTGAGGAAAGGTATTTGTGACTTCTGGTGCAGAGGTTCTGATATTGTGCAGGCAGCTTTACTCCTCCTCCATCCAGAGTCAGGATTTGACCTGCAGACATCATGCCGTAAACCAGGTCTGAATGGGTCTCTGACTGTGTCCATATAGTACTGGTGTGTGCCGTTTGGGTTAGGTACTTTCAGAACCGTGTTGACTAGCATATAAATAACAGACTCATAAACACTTGCAGGTAAACTGTGTGAAAGCCCTTACGTACAATAATGCTGCTGTAACAATCATAGGAGATAGATCAGAATAAGCAGAACCCTCCAGGTTTGGATCGTCCAGCCTGTTTTCTCATCTGTAAAAGTCTCCAGATGGTAAGTCTGATAAACCCGGACGCATGGAGATGCTGCAGATTGACGGGTCAGTCTGTCCATAGAGAGGCAGGATGTAACTCATGTTAGTCTGTGTCCCTGTGCATGTAGTCTGCAGACGTGTTGGTCTACGTGGAGCTGATCCACAGTCTGCTTGTGAACATGTAGAAGCACATGTTCATGAACGGTGTACTTCCACATTAGCAGAAACCTCCTGAACTGAACTTCCTGCTGGAGAGGAAAGAACCCTAAGCGTAGGAAACACCTGACTGTTATGGATTCACATTAAACCCCACGGCGGTCAGTAGCGGACAGTTGTTGTCCTTCTGAACTAACATGTCCAATCAGCACTAAGAGCAGCGAAAAGTTAGAATCACACCTGATCCGTCCCTGGTTTGTTGGAGGGCCGGGGACGAATACGGATGGTTCTAAATTCTAATAACCCGTCAAGAAGATCGTCTCAGGTGCTCTTAAACTCATAACATTATACTGAGTAACACATATCAGTCTGTCTAATAATAATGATGAGTAGAAAAAATAATGATTTAGTGTCTACAGTGTGTTAAAGAGTCATATTTAATTGGAAGAAGTTGCCATTATCCAAAAAGCAGCACAGAATCCAGATCCATTAAAAGAACTATAGAGGAGTGTTGCAGACGACCCTATAAGTGGCTGCCGCTTAGTTCTTATCTTCATAAAGGAGAAGTTTTATGTTGCAGGTCTTCAAATTTAAGATCTTTTCATCCTTTTTTTTGTATTTTTTAAAATTTTATTCAAGATTGTATTATAAATTATTAATCTGAAAATATCAATAAACCACCAAATACATTTCCTGCTGTGACTTTCATTGGGGCAGCTTCAGCACCTGTCCCCCCCCTGGTGCCTGGTGCACCTGTGACCCAAAGGAAACCTCTCAGTTTGGTCGATCAATGTATCCCAAACTTTCTTTCTCTCCACTTTTTAAAAAATAACAAAAAACTTCTTGACTTAATTCACCACTGGCCTTTGTATTCTGAGAAGAGGGAATTTGTGCTCCAGACCACTTTTACTCTCCTCTTATCGTAAATCATTAAACATTTCAAATCATAAATCATTTCACAGAGATGCTCCACGAATCACAACTTCACTTCATACACCTGTCACTCATTCATACGGCACAAACACTATTAATTAGATTACAATCGTGTATTTTGCTGGAGTTAATGAGCTCAATGATATTATTTCCTTTCAGTAAAGCAGTACGTGTTTGGAATAGTTTTTAAACTCAGCAAAAAGTGAATTTGTGAGGTAATAACAGAACGTACCTTCACTTCATAAGTGAAGACAAAATGAGCGCTCTTATTGTAGTAGATACATAAATAACCAACCAGCTGGTATCTAAATGAGAAGCCCCTTGGTCTGATTTATTTGGGCTTTCTAATAAAATCCTCTGTGTCTCACCTGTTGGTGCTGACCCAGTCTTTGGGAATGATGGTGTTGGACGCTCTCACACAGTGAAGCACCTTATCATTTTACTGTGAAGCACCTGAAGCCCAAAACTCCTGCAGGTTCAGTGCCTTGCTCTGCTTGGTCCCGTCACTCCTCTCGCTCCAGGTCCGTTCCGTTTCCTCTTTCCTTCCCTCCTCATTTACTTCAAGTTGTGATGAATCCAAATGACAGGCCCGACAGGCTCCCCCTCCCTCCATCCGTCTCTCTTTCTTATTTTTGACCAGAGTCCAGCTAAAACACACGGGTCTGGGCCGAACGGCCGGTGCGTCTGCTAAGAATATAATTTGATTTGATGATGAAATCTTAATGCAACTAGTGCCTGTGAATTTAAACGACAGCTCTCAGTGGCTGAGGGGATTTGGCTGCTGAACAGAAAAACATCAGGTCTTTTATGTGAGAGTGTTTGTTTATGGGCTGCTGGAGCCAGTGATGAATGATGGACGTAGACAGGTAAGGACCCAAATCAGCCTTACATAGTGTAACATAACTCCTGTAAATCCATACTTCTTAGTTCTGGTTAATGCTGCAGCTGAAGGAATGTGCTGGTGTTCATCTCTGCAGCCACACGGATCCTTTCTGACTCTTTCAGGTGGTGGTACCAAACAAATCTGAAAAAAATGGATAGGATTTGGGAATACTGTCTCTTATCCAAGCTTATCCAAGGATGGGTCATGGTTGCAGCAGGCTTAGGATAGTCCAAATATCCCTCTCCTCGGCATCATTCTCCAGCTCATCCTGGGGGATCCTGAGCTGTTCCCAGGCCAGATTAGATTCCTAATCCCTCCAGAAAGTTCTGGGTCTACCACCTCAGCTGGCTCCCTCTGGACGTCAGAGCTTCACACCCTATCTCTAAAGCTGAAGACACCGAAAAAATCTATAGTCCAGTAGAGGAGTGGAGAACAAGGAGCTGAATGTGGGACAGAGAGAGAGAGCTGGAGGAATGGAGTTGATAGACGAGGGGAGGCCGTGGAGTCTTGTTCAGTGTTCAACAAAGTTCTCGCAGTGAATTGAACATTTTCTGTCTTCTATTGAACCCTCTGACAGCCGCCACATGTTTGTGGAGAATAAATACAGGTCGGGAAATAAAAACGTTCTAATTGAGTTTGCCATAAGAGGGGATAACATCTGCTCCGGATTAGATTCCTAATCCCTCATCCCAAACACATCACTTTGGATGTTCTTAGAAGTAAAATAATAATTAAATAATTAACGAAAGAAAGGATTCAGCACCAACCGTATATTAGGCTCAACATGCAACCAGTAGAGGGTTTCATGAGTCTAACTACGATGAAGACAAAAATGGATAAGGATGCAAACATGTGAAATATAGAGACCGCATGTAACTACTCGATACAAATGAAATCACTTAAGGCTGATGTATTTAAGAAATGGCAGGGCCACCCAGAAGAAAAAGGCTGGCTCTTCTCAGGGGCTACTACTTGACTACATGGATCATCCTGATGAAGCTCTTTTGAGAATACAGCCCTCTAACGACGGCTGTATCCAGCATTTTTCCCACTTGTTGTCATTCTCTGGTAGGTTTGCGATGGAAAAAAATAATCACAACAATAAAATCAATGAAGCAAGAGAGAGAGAGAGAGAGAGAGAGCATGCAACAAGCTCTCAGTACGTCAGTGGAAAGTGAGTGTCAGTGTCTTGACTTCAGCGTGGTGGCCGATGCCAGTAATGACCTCCTCGCCTGTGAAAAACAAACTTCTACCTGGGACCGTATGCAGCCAACCGCCCTGCCGCTGCTGCTGCATACTGGAACACAGATAATTAAGCACCAACTGCAGCGCTCATGAAAGCACTTGTCAATGTGTCGCCGCTGGCTCTACGGCCGGCCGAGCAATATTTGGATGCTGATGAATTCAATCAGGCATGTGTTCAGATGCATTAGACAACGGATGGATGTGAAGCAGTGACCGCTGTCAGGAGAACTTGTGCCTCTACGCCCTCACATACGTCTCCACCCAGTGGATTACATGTGGAGGATTGTGTTCTCGCATATTCTAAATGCAATACGTCACTTTCATTGGGTTTAATTAGGTTATTTAAAAAAAATAATTTATAGAGAGAAAGCTTTTTCGCTGACTGTGCGTTTTTTTTCTCTTTTTGTTTCAGATTATAACAGCAGCGATCAGAAGACAGCGTGCAGAAGACATGAGCTCTACGTCAGCTTTAGAGAGCTGGGCTGGCAGGTAGTAAACACTCTCTCATTCAATCCAAACAGTTCTTAAGGGCTTGTTTATTATTCTCATCACTTTTTACTGGCAGCTAGTTACCGTGTATGCACTGGCACGATTAAAACAGACTGTCAAAGATGGAACTCAGAAACTCACAATAATGGATGAAAGCTGTTTCCTAAGTCTAACAGACACAAAATGAGCTGTCGGAATGAACCCGGTGGAGCAAAAACCACAGGTCTTATGTTCAACGCGTTAGAGTTTAAGACGAAGGTTTTACTAATGAAAAGTGACAGTCGATTTTTACAGCAGGTGCGTCAAGCAGCTGCTGCTTATAAGACATGTGTCTGATAGGTGCTTCCTCAAAGTCTGCTTTATGTAGCGAAAAAGCCAAACGCCAAGTTATCCAAAGAAATCTTAACGTAAGACGGGGCGGCAGGGTTAGCAGCACCCTTTCTGACACACACACACACACGCGCACACGCACACACACACACCGAGAAAGAAGTGAGAAGAGAACAAGAAAGAGAGATTGCAAACAGGAAGGTGCAGAGAGTTTGTCAGAGGGAGATGATGAGGTGGAGAGAGAAGGGCAGGATGGATGAACATCTGGTGCTTCCCTAAGTTAACACTGAATTCACCAGGTGGGCTGGAACCAAACATGACCTATCAACTGGTCCAGAATCAAGACACATGTTCTTCAACATTGAGCAGTGGCCAACGGTTTACTTTGCTGACTATCTGCTACGAGTGGTTCTCATTCTTACTGCTTTGTGTTTCTGTCAGGACTGGATCATCGCTCCTGAAGGATATGCAGCCAACTACTGTGACGGCGAATGCTCCTTCCCCCTCAACGCCCACATGAATGCCACAAACCATGCCATTGTACAGACACTGGTAAGACTAACCCACAGCAGCGTATTCTTGTATTATTATTAGTCTGTGGACGAGCTGTTTCACTTAAAGTCTGTTTTTTTTTTTTCTGTCGTAGTGTCTCCATGAGAGACTCAGAAAGATTAGAGCAGTGGTGCTACAAGACCTTTAAACTGCCCTAGGTGATAATAAGATCTCAAAATGAGTTCTTCCACGTGCCGGAGTCCTGGAATAGGGCATTTTCAGACTGTTAACTGTGTTAACACTAAATTAAAGGGGGGTGGGGGCAGACTGGTACAGCAACAACAATGATGTCATCTATAATAATAGGTAGATTGGATTTAGCATTAGTTATAACTATTGGAAAAATACTGTGAACACTATTACTACTACTGTTTTTATAGTATTTGTTATAAGGTTTGACCAGAGCAATAGTCTTGCTCCGTATCCCAGTCACTTTATCTACAGACTGCAAATTTTTATATATTTTTCTATTTGATTACATCCTGTTTCCTTTTGTGTTTTTTATTATTTCGTGTATGGAGCCAAACGCATCAGAATTTGTCTCTGCTGTGTACCATTACGGTGGATAATCTGAAATTAAATTCTTAAAAATATTTCCTTTTCCTTTCAGGTGCATCTGATGAACCCCGAGAACGTACCCAAACCCTGCTGCGCCCCCACCAAGCTGCACGCCATCTCAGTGCTCTATTTCGACGACAACTCCAACGTCATACTGAAGAAATACAAGAACATGGTAGTGCGGGCCTGTGGCTGCCACTGACACAGACAGCTCCACTGACACCTACGTTGGCGATGGGCTGCAACTGCACCACTAACTCCTGGGTGATGTTGACCTCAGGTATTCCCTCCCAAATCCTCAGCCTTCGCAGAACATCTACCCTGAAGGATCACAATGTTCTGTTCCAATAATCTAGAAGAATTTAAAACATCTGATAACATGAACATTCATCTGCATTGAACTAAGAGAGGAAAATATGAGTGTCATTTATAGGCATGTCATCCTTCACTTCTTGGGTCTGCACCTGGATCAGTGACTGTTTGTGTGCGGAGGATGGAGCGTTTACGTTTGTATAGTATGTGCTTGTATGAGACTGAAAGGCAACTCCATCGACAAAACTGTGGGAAAAACCAACCCCATCCATTCATCTTCCAGATGTCCCTCTCCCCAGCTAAGTTCTCCAGCTTATCCTGGGGATCCCAATGTATTCCCAGGCCTTATGAGATACAGTATAGTCCCTCAAGCGACTTCTGGGTCTACCTCGGGGTCTCCTCCCAGTTGAACATGCCTGGAAAACCTCGAAAGCAAGGCGTCCTTGTGGACACCAATCAATTTGCTGCTTTGCTTCCCTTCTCTGACAGAAACACACGACAGATTGGTTTCCAGAAGAGGCAATGAACAAGTTGTTTCTGTCATCACAGCACTGAGAGCCATCAGTAGACTGTGATGGTGCCTGGTCAAAAGTCAGTGTGTATTAATGGTTTGAGTGAAAGGGGAAAAATGTAACCCTAGTTAACTCCGTGTCCACTGCTAAATGATGTATTTGAGTCACTACATTCACATTTCCTTCCTTTTTCCTGGTCTATTTTTTTTCCTCAATCCATATTTACCCTCCTAAAATATGACATGCACAAAACCAAAGTGACCGCAAGCTATTTTTGTCGTCGGTGTTTCCAAATATCCCCTCCGTGTCAATATTTGCAGGGCTCACGCCACGCTGAGATCCACCAGGCTGGTTCAACATGTGATGCATGTTGTGGCGGAACTCGTTTTTTTCTCCGGAGGAGAGTACAGCCTTATCCTTCAGACATACCGCAAACAAACATTTCCATGTTGCTGCACTCAAAGTTAAACGCTTCCACCCCCCCTGACAAGCCATCAAGCTTCCACCGACTGTGGAAAGAACAGACCGTCTCTGCCAGCTCTCTGAAACTGAGGTTTTTCAACAATGAGAGTCAAATGATTGCTGAAATTTCTACCTTCCTGGTCTTTGTTACTGTGAGCTCTGAGTTTTTATAGAGAGCATATATTAATAAGAATCCAAACACCGTATGTGCCTAACCAATCATAAATTACAGAATATACCTCTGGTAAGCTGCTGTTTACATGTGTGATCATGTTAAGACTGTTTTAATGTAAATACTTGTACATTCTTGGCTTATTTATTGCACTGTTTATTAAAGAGAAATCACATACCTTATTAACAGAGACAACAAAATGAATACAAACTTATTTTTGAAAAAACTTTATTATGAAATCTCATGTTACAACTTGCCATTATTCACTTTTGTTTTTTTTTAGTACAAAATCCATGGGAAGACACGATCCATGGCTCACAAGGAAAATACTTCTGTCACTGGAGATTTTGATTTTTTATACCATGTTCTATCCATAAAAGCCTTTTACTGACAAAATGCTGTGTCTGACTGAGTACCTGCAGCACGTTTTTCACATAACATGGGTCAAAGAGCATTTTCAGGGTAATGGACAAGGTGTCAAAGGTGGAGTCATAAAAGGTAAAACTGGATATGCTATTAGAACCAGACCTGTGACATTCTTTCGTTGGATCGGTGGGCTGCAGGTCCGTAGGTTACATCAGAATAAAGACAATTAATAGTTTGAGTTATTCATCTCAGAGTTGGGAATTAAAACTAGATAGTTCCTTTTGGTTGTATTTGATAAATGGTGGAACGTTGGACTAGGAAACGATGCAGTCCCAGAGCTATCAGTGAAGGTAGGGGCTCTCAAACCATTTCAGGCACAATGGCATTGTCTGAGTTTCACTCGCCTGAACTAGAGCCGTGGTCAATGAAAGGGGAAGCAGAGTTTTGTTTTGAACGATGATCCCAGAGAGAAAAAACTAAGAAGGTGTCAAACCCTTTGAACATGTCTCAGCCCGAGAGATGTAGCACAACCAGTATATATTTGCACTACATTCAGGGAGTATTAAATGAACTGCATTGGAGTAAACTCCAGACCTTGCAGTAATTCTAGAGATGATGGAGAATGAGGGCAACATTGTCCGGGCCAGAGACCCTAAATGCTAGGAGTAGAGATGGAAACCTGACAGAGCACTGAAGACGGTGAATGGCTGCGTTAAAAAGATGCTTTACTGTAAAATCCTTCTCATTAGGAGAATAAAGTGCCACCATCTGTCTCCTGCAGCAAAAATGATGCTTCCAGCTCATCTTCAATACTTCACGGACGTTTCCCTGAGAGTTAAGTCAGCTAGGCCATCACTGGCCTGAATAAAACAAACCTTCAACGTAACACTTGTTCACATTTGTGCAACACATCCTAAACTTTTAACTGACAGTGCCGAAACGTCAATGGCTTAAGATAGAACAACAGATCACATGTATAAAATTAATCACTTTAAAAAAGAGCCCAATTGAGGCAGAAGCTCGCCAGACACATTTTTTATTGAGCAGAAACCCTCTACCAATTTAGACCACCAATGTTACATAAGAGGGGTTCTGGTTTATTTAGCAGTGCTTGTCTGACACATTTCTTCATTTCTAGACCCAACCACCATGAAACGTTTCTCCTTATGGGACATTTAAGGTTGGGTGTCAGTAATGTGAAATACATTCACATCCAGAACACTCTGAATCAGTTGGCCCTTGAAAACCAAAGATAGGTATCTAGTCTGTCAGAGACGGACTTGTTTTTTAAAGAGAACCCGAGCAAAGAGAGAGAGAGAGAGGGAGGTGTGGCTGCTGTAGGAGAGAGAGAGTGGTGTCCTACTGGCCTTTGCAGTGTGTGCGAGCAGAGTGGTGGAGAGGTGAAAACAGTCTCGACTGTTTCTACAGCTCAGTTTTGGTGTATTTCATCACAAAGCTGTGCAGGCTCTGCAGGTCACGCCCTCCATTATGTTCTTCACCCTGCTCCCCGGCCGTGAACATGATCAAGGTGGGGTAACCTCGAACCTGGAGAGGGAAGAAGAGCAGAGACTTATTCCAGGTGCTTTGTCATCTGTCATTACCTCCGCCACAGAGGTTATGTTTTCAGTCCTGTTTGTCTGTGAGCAGGATTAGGGAAAAATAACGGACAGTTTTGTAAAGACTTTTACCCGGAGGTAGATTTGGCACATCCTAGAAGTGACAAAATCTTGGTGAGGTTATGTTTCACAGAAATTAAAATGAAATAAACTAATAAACCGTTTGGAGCAGTGGAATCACAATGTGTCTATTGCTGCCTTGATCCTTTGGACAGTTCTGTCATTGACTTGGGGGTGGCGCTGGGAACTCAGTGGGCCGAACAAAGCCGCTGAAGTGGAAAACAGGCCGGCTACAGAGTGTTTGAGAGACGCTCGGAGAGTTTGTTGGAGTCGTCTGTAGATTTAAAGGCTGCCAATAATTCAGACATTAAAAGGAGAAATCTGCATAAATTTTTCCTAAACCTTGGGTAATGTTGTGCTTTGGCAGGAGGTTTGAATCTTGTAGTAGAAACAGTTATATCACTGATTATCTCATCGGCACTGTCTCAGCTGGAAGTCTGTCATTTAACCAAACTTCATGAAGTCACTAGATCAAGATAAAGCTTTGTTGAATATTTAAAATGACACTGGCAGTGAGGTTAGATTCAGAGATGTCAAGTTTTATACAAGGATATAAAAGCTGAGCACAACAAAAAGAGACATTTTATTGTTATAGTAAATCATTTTCTAAGTAGAGCTTAGATTATCAACAATACTGAGCTCCTACCTACCTAATTTATTTTTCACGTTCATGTACAGCTCCATTGTTCGACTTGACCATCGCAATTAAAGATGTCCGTGTTGACGACGGATGTTTCACATTAGCAACGTTTTTCTTGGCTTTCCTGAGTTCATCCTGCAGCAGACGATTGTGTGTTTTCCTCTGCTTTAACGCATTAGTTGTGTTGCTTCGCAGCACAGACACAGCTCTGGTGCACTCATTGCACATGATTACTTCTAGGTTAACATCACTCACCCTAAATATGAAATACTTCCATAAAACTAATGATCCGCGTTGAAGGACAAGCTTTTCTTTTTTTGCTTCAACACATTTTTGTTTGAACTGAATGCCTTTTTAAAAAATGTTTTTATTAGGATCCCCATTAACCTTCAGTAACGCATTGAGAACAAAAAATAAGATTTAAATAGAAAAATCAAGGTCAACAAATCTGCTCCAACTGAATTCACAAGTTACAGAAAAACTATTACAATTTAACAGAAAATTCCGTAAGCCTATTTGCACATCAAAGAATACTTAGTAATTACTTAAGTCTGTTTTTGAGCAGTATTCTCTAAGCAATTTTGAAAAACCATATTTAATATTTTGCTGTATAATATTATTTGGGAGTGAATTCCATTCTCTCATAATCTGTATACATGTGAACGATGCATTGATTTGGTTTTATATTTGAAGTAAAGCAGCTTCCAGCTGTGTGCCTAGTTGAATAATCACGTGTGTCTGTGTTGGAAGGCTAATCCGTTGTAAAAAATTAAGAGGACACTATGTTGTTGTTGTTAACGTTACTCATCCGGACTGCATCGAGGAAATGTTTCTAAAGGGAGCGAGGAGCAGCAAAGAGCCGTGATCAGGCAGTGGCTTTGGGATGGCCTGATTTTTCTTTGAAGTGGAGTGTTGTTTGGGCTGAGCATACATTTTCATTGGATCACATTGATTTAATTTGGGGAAACGGACATCATGATTGAGATTAACATTTGATAAATAAAGCACCCGTCAGACAGATAATTGAACTGTGGGTCTTCAACTCTGGTTGCAGCAACTGGGCAACTGGATCAAATCAATAAATCTAAATATCAATGAAAAGATGAAGACCGGAAGTTTTTTTCATGCAGAATAAACTGTGGGAGAGTTTAAATCTAGAAAACTGTGTGTTTCACCTTTAAACCATTTAATTCTAAAACCTTATGACATAGTTTCCTAGACTTTCCCTCCATAGAGTCATTCTGACTCTACATCCAGTCCAAGCCGATTCCCTTATCCTGCTTTGGCCTCACAGCTTGTAGCACCTGATTAAGGTGCAGGTCAGTCATATTGTTTTATGTCACTGTGTAAAACCTTCACATTTGTTTTATAACATCCTCACTTAAATCTGAGGAAATAAAAAAGCTGGCAGACTGAAATGTGAGGAGGGCCACATGTTGAAGTTTAGGTGGGGTCATGCAGTCCCCTGGATTGCAGATAAAATCCAGACACTTACAGAGAACTTGTTGCAGAGATTACGTTCCACAGTGCAGTCAATTTTGGCAATCTTGACGTTAAGGAGGCCGGGAAAATCTTTCCTGGCGAGGTCCTCCCATGCTGGAGCGAGTGTCTTGCAGTGGCCACACCTTCAGTGGGCAGCAGGAGAGCACAGGAGTTACATCACTTACACTCACTGAAAAAACTGGGAGTTTGTTATAAGCTTCAACACATTCAGTCTTTGAAAAGTAGAGTTATCATCATCATCATACCAATCTTTTACAGTATGGGTGTCACACTTAATCACAGAGGGGGCCAAATTTAAAAACTGAGTCCATATCGGGGTTGAGATATTATGACGATTTATTCTTATTTTATTTACTCATTTTATAGAATTCGGGACAAAATTTCTAATTAATAATAACAACAAAAAACTACTTTAACTAACCCGTGGTAAATGGCTATGCTGATTGAGACTGTTATTTTTGTTTTTGCCAAAACAAAAAAATAATAAAAGTAGACCGTTAGTATCTGTTTCGGCAGTCAGGTGAATTTCACATTAAATGTAAGCAACTAAATATTTTCTTGTTTTTGATGCAACGGCACCGACACATGTTGAACTGCTGGAGAACATTAACAAACTGGCCAATTAATGAAAACATGGGTTCCACTTACTAATACATTTATTATTTAGCGTCTCTCACTGCAGGAGAGACGCTTTACTAAAATCTGGATTTTTCTTAACCGACAGCTGTGAAGATAGCAGGGGAGGCGGTCACATGGGACTACAAGTGTGATGTCAATCAAAGTGTGTGCATGGGCCAAGCACATGCCAACCTGTCAACGTCCTCATCTCGTTCTCATGAGAAAATTGCTATTTAAAAGGAACAAACTTGAATCTTTTTGCCCTTAATTTCAGATTGAAGGGAATACGGCAGGTAGCAAGACGTGAGTCCCACGGGAAACGTGCCGATGTATGAACACATAATGACAAAGCCTTATGTGATTGGCCATGACTTCATTATCGTCTCAGCGGCCCATCTTTCATTTTTATTGATCTCAGTTCAGTGGGATTGACTGTTCACATAAGGCCTAATCTGTTAGCTACACAGTCTATCTTGTCTGTCTGTCTTTTTATGATAGATAAACATTATATCCAAACTTCAGACTTATGTGCAGCATTGGTTATTTGTCTCCGCATTTGGCTTTTTGGAATCTGGTCACCCTAATGTCAGAGCTTTGTGGTATAATGGATTTACTTCCACTTCCAGAAATGATGACTGTAAGGATGCCAACTCTTCCAGAATAACACAGAGCATTAAACTTCTAATTTTTCCAAAATTTATGATCTTACCATGGAGCGTAGAATTTTATGAAGGTGAGCCCTCTCGCCACAGTCTCATCAAAGTTGCTCTCAGTCAGAATGAGAATGTTGGACTGCAAAGAGGAAAGAGACTCCATTGATCATCATCTGGCTGATCTCCAGACCAACACTTCTTCAACTTGAAAAACATGCAGTTCATTCCATAAACAAGATCAACTTGTTGTTCTGGATGCTGCGCCTGGCTGCTATTCAAGTCCACATCAAGCCAATGAAACATTTACACGTCTCAAACACATGCAACATGTAACCATAATTACTAGCCTAGTGGCACAACGATAAGTGGCTCACAGATCTTAAGTTCTAAGCAGGTTAAGATGGCGTCCATACGTTTACCACTTACCAAAATGTTGATTTAGCCTTAAATGCCCTACAGTATGCTATTTAACAACATGTAGACATCCTTTTAATAATCCATTTTCTCCTGTATAAATAACACAGTAATAACCGTAAACAATGTTTCTGTAATTACTCCAGAAATACAAAAATCGTGACAAATAGACGGTCGGACGGCCTTACACAGCTCTGATTGCACAAAACTCTGATATGCTGTGCGTGACACAGCCATGCATACAGATGTAAAACTATTTAACCATTATTTTCCTTTTTTTTTCAAACCCACCTTCTCCTCTTCTTCCTCCTCCTCCTCCTCCTCCTTCTCAACGACGTCCTCCTTCTCAACGACGTCCTCCTTCTCAACGACGTCCTCCTTCTCAACGACGTCCTCCTTGACTGGTTCTTGAGCGGGGATATCATCTACCTTTTCATCGTCACTTGGTTCTGGTTCTTGTTCCTGCTCTTGCTCTGCGGCCAAGATGGCATTCAGCCGGTTGTCCAAAAAGTCTTTTAAAGTATCCAGGTCTCTTTTTCCTTTGTACTGCTCCACCTAAAAAAACACACGCACACACAGGGGACTTAATATCTTGTAGCCAATACCATCAAAGTGGAAGCTATCTGATTTAAGTTACTGTAATATTAATCAGCTTTTACTTTAAACCTTAATATAATAATGACGAACCACTGATGCGTTCACACATTAAGATTCTAATACACATAAAATAGATAGATCTTTTCATTCTTTATCAGTGTTTGCTTATCATTCCATACCTTCTCTCCATCGTTGAAGAAGAGCAGTGTCGGATATCCCCTAACGCCATTCTCAGAGCAGGCCTCAGGGTGCTGCGTGCAGTCCACCTGGGTCAGAAATATAGAAACATGCGTCAGTAATCTAGAATGAAATGTAATTGCAATCGCTGATTCTAAATATATGCATAACATTTAGGCAATATGCAAAGAAGTAGCCCTCATATGAACAACATCTGTCTCACAGCTCACAGGAGGACCATGATGGCAGAGTAGAGTGAGCAGAAATCAGATGGAGCAGTACTTCAACAGCCCCTTACTACAGTTTACCTGTATTTTCAAGAGCTTAATATTGCACTGAATTCTCACTCATATTACATATTTCTATAGAATGCACAGAGAATGCAATGATTTTTAGTTTAATGGAAAAATAACCCACCTGTATAAACATAAAAACAGTCAATGTAAGTGAAAGTGACTAGTAACATTTAAGTTTTAGTCTACTGAAGAGTATCACATGAGACATGTTTATTTAAACAGGTTTAAGGTCTGATAATTAATGATTTACATTGTGCTATAAATCTGAGACTTGGGATAATTGTAAACTTTTTAACTCTGTTCATCAGATTCTGTAATTGAGGAGAGAATCATTTGTATTTTTCTCCTTAGTATCCTGGCAGTATTACCTGGTTCAATCCTTCACTCATTAATTTTTTTTAATTCATTTGCTTTTACTCTCAAGCTCCTGAAGATGTCCAATCACGTCTTTCAACTCTTGCGTTTGAAATATAATGTCCCTTTTTTAGTGGACTTATTATGATTATATGATTATTGTTGTTGTTGTTGTTATCATAAGCAGTAGAATTAGCAGCAGTAGTAGTTTTAACAGTATCTTTTCCCAAAAGTTAAAATAATTACTGCAGAAAAAATGATTCCATATTGTAGCTGATGTCATTGTTGTTGTTGCTGGCGTGCCCCTGCCCCGCCCCTTTTCACTCAACCCAACCAGGCATGGCAGAGGGCCACCCGTCACAGGTGTCTGCCTGTTAAAAGCCTTTTATTGATTAAATATCTGTTGTTGAATGAAGAACCTGTAACAGTATTCAGGGGGCTACCTTTCCAATCTTGACGTCATCAGAGTGCTCAAAGCTAGTGGCCAGCTGCTCCCAGGTTGCGGCCATTGCTTTGCAATGTCCACACCATGGAGCAAAGAACTTAACAAAATGGGAACCTGAAGTGAGAGGAAATAAAAACAGGTTAGATGAAACAGGTTAGATGAATTAACTGCTGCAAACTACCAACTGAAAATTGGACACAAATCAAAAACAACTAAGATTTCAGCCTGCACTGTGTAAGAACTGATTAGATTATGGATTTCTGGTGTTAAGGTGAGGCTGAGGGTTTATACTGGAAACAAACTGCTGGGTTTAATGGAAACTCTGAGTTTGTTAGCTTGATATGAGGGAAACTTTGGGTTCAAGAAACAAGGAGCGTTAAATTCAAGGTTTGCATTGTTGAAGTTAGTCCATGAAGTTAGTTACTCGGGGTTGGATGTCCAAGTCTTTCGGTGGACGTTTGAAGAACAAAGGCAAGCGTGTGTCAATTTATCAATAAACTAATCTCTGAAATCCCTGACAGGATAAACCCTGCAACCCACATCAAAGATGTATTTGAAGAGGACTTTGAAGATAAAAACCCGTTAAAAAACGATTTCACCTCTTGGCATCCTGAAGCTGTGTGCACTTCACAGCTGGTAATAACGACAGTGACACCATCAATGGTGTCCATTTATGACCATGGCATCAAAACTAGCCACATAGGGCTCTCTCATATGCAGTAAAATAAATACAAACATCTGTCATCATAAACATTCTATCATTCGTCTTCATCAAAGATTTGGCTCCTACATTCCCCCTTATTAGCCTGAAGCAGAGCCGTCAGACATGACGTTTCTTTTTCCTGTTTGTCCTGGTGATTCTGAGGGTGAAATGATTCATATAGTTTTATATCAGGAGAAGATTGTGAGAGCATTATAGGATGTGTTTTCATTCCCTGATGAATATGTGATACTGTCTCTTCACCTTCCATCACTAATCTGTGGAACATTCTCAATCCGTACATCTACGTCACACACCATGAACGTTCTCTCATGTCCGAGTAAAGTCTTTGCGTTGCTCTTTTTAGCAAACAGGAGCTTCATCTACTATTACAATGAAAACAAAAACACATTGGCAAATAAACTTCATGTTGATTTGCCAATGTCTCTTCAGCAGTTCTTGTTAAATTGGAATTCAGTCAAAGTAAGTTTGTCCCATGAAATTCCACCACCATGTCACCTGTAATAATAAAAGAAAATGAGCTAAACTTATGAATAAATTAAAGTGTCTCCTTTGCTATCCCTGTTAAATCAGTTACTTTTGTTTCAATCACCATCCGCTTCCTATAAGGCTTCTAAACACCCCTGCCAAGTTTGATGACCTTTTTGTTTCGCTGGTTGCTATTGTGAATCAAATTACCTTAGCTCCATTGATGATACATCTTTATGCACATACACAAGTTCAACTCAGAGCTAACAAACTCAAGAGTTGATTGAACCAACTCAGAACAGCTGTTCGGGAACCAAAACCTCGGCGTTATCCTCATCAGGGTCAATCAACCAAGAACTCGGGTTTTGTTAAGCTTTGGGGAATACCAACGGTCAATGAAAACATACTCCTCTAATACTGCGTTTAGATGTGTCCAATTACATTATGTTTATTGCAGCTGGATTGCCCAGATGTGAAGGCGGGATCTATAAACACAATTGTGTTGTGTTAAGTACACAAAAATGTCTGTCAACCAAAACCTCAGCGTCTGTCCTGCATTTCTTTACAGAAAAGAAAAAATGTATTTTCCAAAATGTCAGTGAGACAATTAGTGGGAGTATTCTTTATGTTTGCTGTCATCGACTGACAATCCAGAGAAGCTGGTGCGACAGGAGATCACTGCTCTGTTTGTTTGAGTTAACTGACTTTCAGGATTGATGCTAAGGTATGAGAGCAGATGTCAAGTCATGTCAGTCAAGAAACGGATACGTTTCTGTTAAGGAAGGGGATCTAGTGACTCTAATGTTATTGAAAACTGAAAGTACAACTGAAAGAACCAAATGATTTGGTGCAGGTGGGATGCAGCTGCATAAACACGTGACATGAAGTAAAAGTCCTACCAACAGCACCTTCATGAAGCTTTAGATTTGTTCTGGTTGATCCGTACCTTTGGCAATGTGGTCCTTAAAGTTACGAGCTGTGAGCTCATACATGCCCTGTTTGGGCTCTGGGGGAGTTGGAGGCCCCAGTTCAGTTTCTGGCTCCTGGAGGAGACATAAGAACCAGAATCTATGAGCATCGCTGTCCTTTCAATGTAAGGATCACTGCTCTAGAGACAAAGAGTTCTCACCGCAGGCTCCTCCTGGAGTGTCTTCAGCATCCAGGTCTCTATAGCCTCCATGTCTCTGTGCCCCTGGTACATAATAGCCTCCCGATCTGGCTGAAACAATTTCAACCTAGACAGAAGAAATGTTTTCAAATGAATGAATTATGTATGGCAGACAGATGACTCAAATCTGAAGCTTAGCAAGGAAAATGACAAACACTAAATGACCGACAGACACAAGCCAACTTCTAACTCCAATTAAAACATCATTACAAAGTCTCAGGGACTAAGTTATTGTACTATTTGTCATACATGTTCTGTCAATCATCATCCAGTGACTGCATTGTTTTAGTTACATAATGCAGTCAGCAACATTTATTTATTAACATAAGATTTAAGAGGGTGTCATGAAGATACTGGCTTAATATTCTACCACAAGTTCCATTTCTCAGTCCTTGTCATTCCGGATAAGATATTCTGCTTCTACGTGGTGAGAGATGTTTTCATCCCAGATGCAATACATTTTTAGTTGTTGATCTCAAATTCTGAAATATCAAGGTGTCAAATATGACAGTGAATAATATGAAGTCATTTATTCAGTACTTACGTGGGGTAGCCTCTAACCTTGTGGACATTGGAGCAGAACTTGGTGTTCTGGACGCAGTCTACTTTGACCACGTAGGCTGGGGGGTCGTCCATGCCGTTGTATTTCTCTGCCAGTTCATTCAATGTCGGCTGTAATTTCTTACAGTGTCCACACCTGCAGAAAACAATGGCACAAGTATCATTAGTGTAAAACACGATGAGTTGTCTTTAAATTTAACACTTTTGTGTCTGGACAACTAGACAAGAAAGCACGTTGATGGATCACGTCACGTCAAAATCACCAAGCAGGTCCGACAAAAGCTGGGTAAGACTATAGAAGATAACTTGCGCTCTACCTGCATTTCATTTTTGATATTCCATCCATATTTCATGGTTACAGGATCAACTTGAACTGTTTTTGTCAATGTGAATGTCTGAGAAGCAAGTTCAACGTTGCCAGAACGGTTTTGGACGAGCTGCTTCAAAAAAAACTTAATATGTATGGTTATTCAATTTCTTTGTTAACCAAGGCTTTTTTGTTCACATTTGAAAGAGGTTTGTCATTTGGCTCTTTGTCTGCATAAACTGGACAGATCGAGTAAAACCTATGCCAAATATTTGTAATGGACGGCAACAAAGAATTTATAAGAAATACCTAGGCATAAAAAACACTATTGCTGAAAATAATATAAGAAATGCTGATTGGAAATGTTCATCATATAATCATGACTCAGATTTATATGACCGTTGTATACACTCGATTATTATACTTGTGTTGTTTTTTTTTTGGTCAAGCTAGCTAAGAGTCAGGCGCCAGAGTTCCTGAAATAAGGTTACATAAAAAGAGGTTGGTTGGCACAAACCTCCTTACAACTGGTGTGTGTTGTAGAAGAAGTTAGTGACGGATGGAACATTTGAGGTGTAAACTGAATTCCTAACTGACACACTAAACGGAGATGTACAAGTCATCATAAGAGGGTGAAGCAATTTAAATATCGGTTGGAATGCTCCCAACCCTAAACTGCCACGATGTGACGAACTGTTGTTGTGCGGGCATGAATTCAGCAAGATTAATTCATTCAAATTAAATCGTGCTTTGTTTGTTTGAATCAAGTGACTGTACTACATACAATACAAAGCAAAAAAAATCATCAGCCCAGATTATCCTTTAGCATAAAGCCTTCTAGTCATCCACCTCATGATCTCCTCCTGGACAACTGTGGCCTTGATAACTTTCAAACATGTTTGATTTTAAGGAGAGGAAATCTGGATGAGGAAATAAGTTGTTTTCTTTTAACAGGACCATATAGGATAAAGACAGAAACTCCTGCTGTTAACGGGCAGAGCTGCCATATAACATTTGTATGTGACCCATATCTGATATCAGTGTGGACAGGTCTGTAACATGACCATCGAAAATTCCACTGGGTAGCCGTTCATTATAAAAACCAACAGACTAACCCTTTTTCTGGTTGGTCTATCTACATGATAGGACTGCAGCATCAGGTTACCATGGTGATTTAGCAGAGTTAAAATAGAAGCATTATGATATAGAAGGCTGTCTTTTTGACCGGCATGTCTAGCTGGCCCACTTATATCAGGTAGTGGGGCACCCACTTGAAGTCACGGTGAACCCCATTTTTAGCTACGCTAACGTGACGTCATTCAATAAGCGGGTGCCACGTAAGCGTAGCGCCCTAAATTACAACTTTAAACTTGCCGTGAATTAGCATAGCACCAACCACTGCGTTTGTAATTGAAGTTGACACATCAACATCCATCTGGAAGTTTTAGAGTAAAATTCTACGGCAAGTAAAACACTTGCATCGCGAAATTCGTTTATCTGAAGTGAACAAACTGTTTTGCTATGCTAATTAGCCGCTATGCTAACCACACCGGTTGACCACAGCGGATGCCCAACTAGCTCACCGGCTAACTAGACAGTATGCTAACTTACCGGCTAGCTGTAGCACCACTTCAACAGTCGTGCTTTCTAATAAAATGTGTATATGTGAGGTATTATTGTAACACATATTGCTTTTCCATTCATTCAACGTAGTCTGGGCAAAGTTAACCAACTGTTCACTCACCACGGGGCGTGAAACATGACTAAGTGGGGTGCAGTGGGCACCGCCTCGTTGAACATCTCCTCCGTGTACGTGTGTTTGGCATGTTCGTCTTCTTCTGAGTCAGCTTCGCAAAACACGCCGGCCAAAAGTAGCGATGAACAGATAAGGAACAGCTTAAATGGTGTGCAATTCAGTGCAGAGGCCATGGCGAATCTCCTAGTGGGTGAGCTATCCCAGCAAACACGAAAGAGACAGTCTTGGTGGCCCCGCCCCCTGGAAGGCGTAGTTTAAATGTATAAACACCATGGATTGATAACATGCTAATGACGATCTCTTTAAGCAGGAGTGGATGCTATGTAGATCTATGACAGCCTGCAGGCGCTTTGCATCCTCACCTGACAGGTTCAACAACTCCGTGGAAAGTATTAAAAACTTTACTGCTGGGAAACTAAGATACTAACGAAGATACTCTGCATTATTCCTTTACAAGTGCAGATTATGAACGTTGGGAGTTTTAACTTGCCTTTTATAGCTACATGGTAGATTTCAAAAGTCACAAGATATCATTTCTGTTAATTTCAGCAATTTAAGATCCCAGATGGAGACGAGAAACATGACATGCATCCGGAATCATCAGATGAAACAACAATGCAATTTAACAGTAACGCAGAAAAAAATACACCACTTATACCAAGTAAAAATAAAAATACAATCATTATAACAAGCAATACCTAAAATGCGTTAAAAAAATTTCAACTTACTTAAGTTTTAGTCCCTTATTTCATTTGGATATTTTGTTTGACACCCCATTGAGTGGGGTGTCAGTAGGAGTCACATCTGAAAAACCTTACCCAAAGAGCAAACAGATAATAATCAATAATCAAGCATTTAAGCAAGACAAAAGAAAATTAAACATAACTCAACCCAATTTCCAATAGGTGTCTTTACAAAGAACCAAGTCAGCAATGAGAATGTGTGTGTGGGTGTGAATATGAAGCAGTAAAACGGACTTAGAGTTGTACGTTCTGGTCAAAGTTTGACCAGCCAGCTAGTAAAACTGAGTTGCAGTGTCAGCCATTTAACTCTGCCAGACCCAAAGTTCCGGAGAACTCGAGCAAATGATTAATCCAGCGGGGTTTCCTCACCCTGACCCACAGGTGAGTGTCACAGGTGGTATTAGTCATAGAGTTAACCTTTTCCCAGTGGTCATAGTGATTCAGGTTGTGCGGTTGTGAATGGGGTATGGCATGAGTGTGGGAGGGAACTGTGGGAAACATGAATGACTCTCTATCCGATGGACGGCGATGTATTGTGATTCTAGCATAGTCGCTATACTTCTCCCGCTAAGAGAAAAAACGACCAAAAGTAGGGTGCTGTAAAAACAGAATGACGAAAATCCGAAATTACTTACCAATGGTGTGATTTTGTCAGTATCGGCTAGGTCCGAGGCACTCTTGCTATAGAAGAAACACTGTGAAGCAAAGGAAAGAGAGACATTTTTCGCCTACGCGTTTCAGCACAGTGGTCTTTGTCAGGGCGTTGTAGGAGGCTGTAGTTGACCTCACGCTGGGGAAGTTTTCAGAATTACATTCCAAGGCTTTCCTCTCTGTATGCTTGGCTTACTCTGGGTCTTGGTGTCTGAGTCAAAGGTGTTGTCAGGATGAGAATCCTCTTACCACCTGGAGATCCTTTCGCCCATCCTCCACAGGCAGCAGAAGACGTAGCCTCTGAGAACAAAGGAAGTCTTCCTCTTCAGAGTCAGAGTTCAGGATGTCCTGGAGATGCTGGCACTCCTGCTTCTGCAGGTGTTGAGCAGCACGAGAGCAGAGTTTCTGCCGGGAACTGTCCTAAACAGAAGCCTCCAGAACCACTTTGTGGTTTACAGGACCAATTTGCTGCACCACTCGGTATGGTCCTTGGCTTTTAGGAGCAACTTTTGCAGTGAAGGACTTCTCTGCTTTGGCGAGGGATGACTTCTTACACAGGCACTGTCTTGCTCCTCAAACTCCATGCCTCGACTCCAATTAGTGTTTTTCATAGTCCCTCTTCTGACAATGCTGTGCCCGGTCCAGGTTTTTGGAGACAAATGAACTGAGATGTTTCAGCTGGGAGATTTCAGTGTAAGCAGGAGTGTCAGGGGATGGGACACCAAGGTCTGGAGAGGACAACATAACTGGTATAAGACAGATTTTTCTGGCCACAGATGAAAAGAGACGTTGAACATTATATTGCATCTTATTCCTGTCTAAAAAAGTGAGAAGCCAAGTAGATAAACCAGAGCGCCTCTCAAAGACAAAAAACAGTCAACAGACACAGATGTGGACAGATGTTTTGGTGGTTAGTCCTAATTAGTCCTAATTCACCATTTCACCCAAATAGCACAAGCCTAGGCCACAACATTAAAATCAGGCAAGACTGTGGTTAACAAATATTTAATGACTATGCTTTTAAGTTTGGATTCCCCTTGAGGATACATCATGATCAAGGAGGTGAATTGGAGAATCAGCTCTTCGCCCAGCTAGCAAATAACTTTTGTGTGGCGGGCGCCAGGACAACATATAGTCATAATCTCATCCAGAAGGTAATGGTGGAGTTGAGCGTTTGAACCGAACATTCACACACTGAAGATGCTCACAGAGACAAAAAGCCAACTGGAAGGAGTTCTTAAATAAGCTTATCAATGTTTACAATTGTACAAGACATTTTTAGTCCCCATTTTACCTTATGTTTGGGAGAACCCCACAACCTCCCATCGACCTGCTCTACAGGTTAACACCAGAAACTAGAACCTCAGATCACCGGCAGTACTTAAAGAAATGGAAAAGTGGAATACAGTAAGCATATGAGATTAAAAGGGAGTATGCAAAGAAATCTGCCGAAAGAGGAAAAAGGAATTTTGATAACAGACAGGAGTTCTGTGTTGAAAGAGGGCAATCGCGTCCTTGTGAGAAACATGACCACCAGAGGTGTAAGAGGCAAGCTCCACAATCACTGGGAGGACTGGATCTGCAAAGTTGTGCGTCAGGCAGACAAAGGTCACCTGATTTATGAAGTTGTGCCCGAGAAGGGAAGAAAGACAATTTGCTAAACGATCCAGGGAAAATAATACCAGAACAACAAAGAAGAAGGAAAAACAAAGAGATGCAGCTCAACCTGAGAGCAGCAGTCATGAGGAAGATGATGACTGGTTTCGCTATTTCAAAGCACAACCCCAACCTGAAATGCATTCTAAGGCAGATGATTATGATATTAATACAGACCTGACGGCCGGTCGGAAACCAGGCAGTTTTTACCTACTAATAAAACCGCCTGGCCTCATTACAGATATACCCCAGCTCTACCTTACTGTTAGAATAGAATGTGAGACTGTGAGGTTTGATGTCCAGCTCATTCACAACCAGCTGGAGAATCTAAAAGGCAGCTCCAAGTCCAAGCCGGCGGACAGTGTGGACTGACATCGGGGCTATCTTGGCTTTTCGCATGATGAAACAAATGTCATATTTTGCTTCTATATGCACCACCTTGATGTATGCCACATTTGCGATGGCCTAAAGAGAAGCATCTGAAAAGATGTGGATGACTGTACGTTGAGTGTAAGTAGGAGGGGTTTCAAACTGTTCCCCTTCCTGCTGTGAGTCTTTCCAAGTAGTCCATTCTGCCTCCTTTTCAGTTGGGAGGAGAGCATCCCAGTCACTGGTGTAAATAATGACCTGCCATAGTAAGAGTTTACCTTGGATGGTACTGGGAGCCACGACACCAATTGGGTTGAATAAGCTATTCACAGTTTTAAGCACTCTGCTTCGAGTGCTTTTCACAATTTACAAAACAGAATGTGCAAGCATGGTTCAACAGTTTGCAGCTTAATCCAAGACTGCGCAGTAGGTGAGTCGATGTCCAAGTCAAGGCCTTCAAGTCCTTCCCATGGTCTGTTGATGGAAATGCTTGAATGACAACCGGGCAATTTGATGTTTTTTATGGAGTAACTCAAATTTTAGATAGCAAACATGTCTTGGGTTGCTTACAGAAGGGTAATGGCTGCGGTCGCAGATGGAAGTGACTTTAGTCCATCATCAACGTGAAAGTATCTGTGTAGAAGGGTTTAGCACATGGACCGAACCTCTTCACCATGTAGAGCTGCTCGCCGTAGTCCATAGATAGAAACTGCTGGAGAGGGGCTTGTGGGTGTCATTGTCTTTGCACCACGAATCTAAGGAAGTTTCTGTCAAACTCTCTGACAACTTGCTATTTAACATTTGCTCAATATCTGCTCTGATGGCGACATGTTCACACCTAAATCTCATTAGTAATCCTCCCAAGTTATTATTTGAGTCTGGTCCTGTTAGTAGCACATCATTTAATGAGTTGCCAAGATGTGGAGAAGTTGACAGAAAGAAGAAACCTGCACTCGAGCAATCCCACTTCTGACACCAAGTTTGTGGCGGAAAATCTGAAATAAGGAGGTCCAACATGAGAGAGTTGTATTTGGAGTCTTTGAAGCATACAGGAACAAACTCAATCAAAACATGGGATTCCTTGGAGATTCTAAGGGACCTTGTTGCTCTCAGGCTGTGGATTACAATTGGCAACTAGAGGAGTAATCTAGTTTCTCATTTATGGTGGATGTTATGTCTGTCAGATGTACGATTCTGTCAGGCAATGTTCTCCTAATGAGGTAAACGTCTCAGCTGCCAGCAGCAGGGTGTGTGTGGCCAGAACTGCCTTGTTTTTATCCCTCCTCTCTCTCACCCAAAATATTTTTCTCTCCCAAACATCAGCACTTTTTTTTATTTATAATTTTTTTCTTTCTTTGTATACTTCTAATCATTATTAAACAGGATTATGATTTTATTACGGATTGTTGCTGTTGCTTTGCCATGCCAAATTACCTACAATAAGTTCCTCAAATGTATTTAAGGTAAAAGTTAAATTGTTTTTAAACATTTTTTTAAACTATTTTTACACTTACTGGTAGTAAAACAAAGAGGTTTCTGTGTGCAGTAAACTTCTTAATGGTTCTTAAGGGTTATCATAGTCAACTAAATTCAAACAGATCCTTGGGGTTTATTCTTTTCCTGGCCCATAATTTACAAACATCACAAACAGTGTACAGATCATTAAGAGTGGTGCTACCATTAACAGACTGGACTGAGGTTGAACTTGGCTAACAGGGTCTACCGGGCAGGTGCATTATTAGAGGTCGCAGGGTTTACATCCGGAGGAAGGATGTGTGAGAAGCTAGACGAGTTTCCCCGTCAACAGCTTAAAAGGCTTTTAGGATTTTTAAACAGAGAGCCGGTCCAGAACTCCTGTACAGGAGTTTCCAGGATCTTACAGTTCATTGAGATATTATGCCAGATTAACCAGCTGCGTCACTCTGAGTTGCGACATCCAGTGGAATAAGTGGTTGCGATGGATTTGAATCCGCACACAAATCCAAAATCGAAGAAAAATCCAGCCAGGTACTGTTGCATTAGCTGGCTGAGTTTGTCCACAGATTTGCTCCAATCCACATCCAATGATAACATGGATTAGGGTACAGGTGGGTAAATCCAGGGTAGAATGGGTAGGAAGCTAACTGAGGTCATCTATACATACATATACACACACAATATATACAGTGTACAACTAACATTGTACATCAAGCATGAAGGGCAAAAAACAACCCAAAAAATGTTGGTTGTTTACCTTACATTACATTATTACCTTACATTATTACAACACCTAAGGTTGTTAAAGGAAAAGTGACGTTACCAAAAAAATGTTTTTAAATGTATTGCAGGAAAAAAACTCCGAATGAAGTTTATCAAATTAAAAACTACAGGTATTGTATTCAGTAGTATCTAGTAGGTTTATAATTCGATTCTGTTTTTGATATTTTGATATTTTACATACTGTCCCAACATCTTTGTAAGCAGTGGTGTGTGACTGCTAACCTTATGTAACCCCATGGTATTTAGAATGATAAATTCAAGATGTGAAATATCCCTTTAAATGTTGAAGGATATCCAATGAAGTCATACTGGGAAGCTCAGTGTGTACACTGTCATAAGGATAAAATTTAAGAGACATGTAGGAGAGTTTGTTCACCTCTGGTAGAGTAAGAAAAAACCCAAATTGGTTGAATATAAATGGTCCAGTAAGTTCCAGCTGACTGCACTGCTTTGGCAGGCGCTCGAAGTTTCCTTCACACCTATAGTTGTCTTTCTAGAACAAACTGGCCGCTCCTACCTTATGTTTTAAATCTATTAAGACATCCACCTAAGGTTGAAATATTACAAAAATAGACTTGAGATTGAGAAAACGCAAAGTTGTTCTTTTGCTTAAACTGTAAAAACATGACCACAAAGGCTCAGGTGTCACATCAGTGTTGGTTCAGATGAAAGATGTTGGTTTCATACACTGGTGGTGAGATATGAGTCAGAGTTGTCCCCTAGAAGAGGGAAAGGATGCCTGAGAGTAAGAACATTGTAGGCCCATAAAATTAATCCAATTTATTAGACTGGATAAATGTTGTCTCAGACAGTGGAGATTATTCGTGCCTGTTTTCCCACACAGGAGTGGGGTGTTTCTGTGCCTGTATTTTCCCAGAGTAGCAAGCATCTGGTGACCTCAAAGATTGATGGCTCTTTGGCAAAACCTCTCCTCTTGCCCTTCATAGTAGTCAGGATTTCATGATCCCGTCCTATGAAGGATATTTCTCTTTAATCATTCCCCTCTGTCCTTTCATCTGGTCAGCAGGAAGTGTGGGAAGAGGAAAGGAAGAGGTTAGACTATGGAAACAGGCAAAGGTGGCGCCCAGAGCAGCACTGTGGTACTGCGTATAACACTATTCCAGATTGTCACGGCTCTATCAAAGATCCGGGTCCTCTTGAATGTTGATATGCTAAAAGTGGGTGAAAATGTTCCTACCATGCGCAGTTAGTGTGTGTAGTTAGATGTCACAGGCTGAGGTGTTTATGATGGTGTGTAGATGTGTGTGTGTGTGTGTGTGACTTGAGGCAATTTGTGTTCGGAGATTTTCCTGCTGCTCACTTGACAACCATTGAAATTTCATTGTTACTCAAACACACCCACACACACACACACACACACACACGGACACACCCACCCACGCACATACTCCCCCACACCCAAACACACAAACACACACACATTATTGCTCACAGGGAGTAAGCTACAAACATTCATTGGAGGGGCAATATACTTGTAATAGACTCCCTCACAGAGGAAGATGATGCTTTATTGACCTGGATTGACCTTTAACCTTTGCTTGTAATAACTCAAAGAGTCTTTTTACTTTCTCCTCAACCCTTCGGCCCTGATCTCCCCAGCAGAGATTGAGCTACAATGAAAGAAGAGATATCTCCGAGGGGACATTTAGATCAAACTAAAACTCACCCTCATTAACCGCGTCCCCTGGAGAAATATCTAATGTTTAGAAAACAAAAAACAAATTAAGAGATACACAGAGAGACGGTGCAAAATATGCATTTTTAGGGGATTAAAACCTGAAGCCTATAGTCTAAAGGTGAACTTTAACATACCTTGTCAATAAAGGCAAAAAAAAAACAGAGGTAAAAAACAGAGCGGCAGAACACAAACAAGTAATGTGGATTACATTATGGCAGGCCACTTTCACATTGGCCATGGTCTTCTGAAAGGGGAGAGTGATGAGTTTGTGAAGCGGCCCATCCATTAGAGGAGGTCAATGCTTACAGGAAACACTTCAGAGAGAGACGTACTGGATATTCTAAATCTGATGCTTTGGTACATTCAAGCTTAAATAAGGAATATTAACTTGTAAGCTGTTCTATTCCTGTCAGAGTCGTCTTTGTGGGTTTCTTCTTCTAGAGGGAGGTCATAATAGAGCCGTTGTTCCTTCACATTGAAAGGAGCCAGTGGAGGTGGCTCGGACATCTGATTAGAATGCCTCCAGGACACCGAGTCTGGATCTGCTGAAGGTTTGTGCCTGTTAAACGCAGATTTTCTCACTACTGTTGCCAATTGCTTTATCTTGCGGGAATTGTTCGGTTTCTGTAGAGCAGAGCGTACGGTTCAGACCTGCAGTGACTACAGATGAAGTTTTCGTGTGTTTTGGTTATTTACAAATAAAACAGACCCCAGAGACTTGGGACATGATGAGGATGCGGATCACTGCCTATATATGGTATAAAATATAATGGATTGTTTGTTGTGCTGTACTCTACCTTCACAAAGACACTCTTCAAGTATCCAATCAGGAAGTTTGAGTTGTCCTGTTAAAAGTCAGACAAAAGAACATGGAGTGCATCATTTCCCCAAAATGTTCTTACCCTGACAGATTGATACATTTGTAAAGTAGTACCAAGTAATCTCGACAAGTATTCTTATCATCAAAATTGTATTTATAATTCAATTTATCATGAATTTTTAATTGTTCTGTACTAATTTATCATGCTCAATATATCAGAGGCCACTCAGCTAAGAAATTCTACTATATCCTAATATCTTTGTAATCTTGACTGTATTAAGTTTATAGTTAATCTATTCTGATATAAATAAAATCTATAAAAATCTATAAAAAAAACCCTCTCCCAGTGCAGATCTGTGCAAATAGACATCTATACCTAAATGTCTTTAAAATGTGAAACACCCATATGTGCTACCTCCTTCGACATTTTTTCCCCTTCACATCAAATTATTCTTGTTTCACCAGGTATGAGCTCTGATTTAATCCACTGTGCTGACACGTCGGTGTAGCGGTGCAGCGACTCCCACCCATCTAGGTTTATTTGAGATAGATTAAAAATGGCATTGACATGTACCCATGACCCGCAGTTCTTGCTACGCTCTCACGTCCCAGCAGCTGCCTTGACACGCACATTCCTTTATAGTGGGGGGGGGGAGTTTACGCTATAAATAACTTCCATACGCCCTCCCTGCTCTCCCAAATGGGCTCTATTGTTACCAAGGAGGGCCAACGCCCACACATTACTATTTAACCTCAACATCCCACATAGGTGTGGTGAATATGACCAAATTGCTGCTGATACATTTTACATGTTGCCTGGTGAGTGGAGGCGCCATAGTCTTGGGTGACTACTGGTTACCCATTGTTGATGGCCAGGCAGCGCGCCAACTCCGCTACAGCATGGCGCAGTAGGAAAAAGAAAGATTAATGGGCCCCGGGGACCCGAGGACGTTCTGTTATCTTTCTTAACTGCCGAAGTTAGAGGGTTAGAGCAGAGAGTCCACAGGTGGCAAATGGGGTGGAAGTGAGAACTGAGAGACAGTTAGTGGGGGGGTGAGGAGGCTGTGTTCATTCAAATACAATCCATGCTATAGTTAGATTAGAAAGCACTCAGAGAATACAATTCTCTGCTAAAGCCTTTGTCAAAATCACTGTAATTCGCATAGGTGATGTTGCTACGATGGTGCCTTCTTACCTGCAACCTGAAAAACACAGTTACCAAATGATTTTATCTTTCCTGTTACCAGGCAGTTTTGAGGTGGATGATAAGTGCTCTTAGTTAGGGTTAGGGTTAGGGTTAGAAGGAGTAGAGATGAAGTTTAGTGTGTTGTGAGAGTTCTGCTAAGAGGAGACACACACACACACACACACACAAACACAGGGCTTCTAGCTAACTACTAAGCTAACTGCAAAAGTTGAACACAGAAAATTTATTTGGATAAGGCCTACATAAAATATAGTGTGTATATATATATATATATATATATATATATATATATATATATATATATATATATATATATATATATATCCATTAACACCAATGCATCAAACTCAAGCACCTTACAGTGTGGTTGTTTGTTTTAGTTCAAATGAAAACAAAACAACAGGTGGGCAGGATACGCAACAGTAAGACAACCCACAAATAAGTTCTGGTCCTGCCTGGGTGGCCACAAAACATTTCCCTATCTTCATCCTTTTCTGACTGATTTTTCACTAGTTTTGCATTTTGCTGGTGTCCTTGTCTCTACTGGTAGCATGATGCAGCCCATTCAGGTTGAACAAGTAGACCAGCTCCTTGGCTCAAGCTAATTGGAACCAGTCCTCAACTGGAACCGGTTTTGATTCCCATCCCTAGGCCTAGCTAATTCCCACCCACTGGCACCTCAGGCGATGGCAACAACCATGTTCATACACACACACACACCCATACAGCAATGCATTAATATAATGATATACTACCAACAAATTAAGGAACACCAGGAGTGTTCTAAAGCAAGAGCAGGTTCCCCGAAGATGAGCAAAGGGAGATGATCTATATGAATGGGGGCAGGCTGTTCCAGTCTGTCGGTATGGAAGAATGAACACTTTGCGCCTATGGCATTATGATGAGCTATATGGAATAAGGAATAGCTTTAGGTATGATGGATAATTAAAACAAATAAAAATACAACTGCATCCAATGAAAGTGTCTGTGGTTTCAGTGATAACCAACCAAGACCCTCTCAAGGCAGTAATGGGTTCTATAAGGTCCCCTCATGACAAATCTCCACAGACTATAGTGAAAAAAACGTACAGAGAGTGAAGATTTGCCTTTAAGGTGTTCTGACAGACAACATCATCATAATCCAAAATTGGTTGTTTGAGCTGAGTGATAATTTTTCTCCTGACCTGAAGTGTGAAACATTTAATCGAGCAGTATAAGATGCTGAAACTGCAATTTATGGTATTTGTAAGTGACTCAATTTGGGGCTTGAATGACAAATGAGAAAAGTATGATCACTTCCACTCGTTAGGAAGTGAATAGACCAATTCATTGTTTGGTGCAATAAATGTGATCATGTGCCAAACATCGTGCTAAGTTTGTTTGGTGACAACCAGTTGGGAACTGCAGGGAAGACAAGATAGAAAAGAAGAGTGGACCGGAAGAAGAACCTTGAGGAACCCCTTGCCCATGATTGGTAAATCAGATTGAGTGCCCCCATAAGGATACACACGGGCGTCCGTCATTAGGGTATGAGTTCAACCAAAATTTGGAATGTGATTTGAAAGCACTGATAGCACGAAGTTTGTCATAGAGGAGACAGTCATCCAGCATGTCAAAAGCCTTTGTGAGATCTATAACTGAAGAAAAAACATCACAGATGTTTTTAACAGAGCACTGGTGCTGGAGAAGTTAGTTCGGGATACACACTTGATAACTGAGATAGATCTATAATTATCTCTATCAAGGGGATCACCACCTTTATGCAAATTAATAACGGAAATTTACGTGTGGTAAAAGATTAATTGATTAAATCAGAAAGGATATACCAGAACATCAGAGGCAAATAGACATAGACATAAAAGACATAAAAAAAAAAATCTCCAAACTATCTGGAACACAACCACTTCTTGAATAAACCACTTCCTGAGCATATTCTTTGTGATGAGAAAGACCTAATGCATTTAGAGTTAGTCAATGAAATAACAAGATAGGGAAAATCAGACTATCAGGAACTGCTGAACTGGCAATAATCGCAGGATTATTAGCAATGTCATTATTTCCTGTGACATTAAAAGTGTGGATCTCGGAGGATTTATTTATTACATTTTTTATTCTACTCCAAAATTGTTTTGGGTTATTAAAGTCATTGGATTAACAATCTTTATAAAAATTATATTTTGCATGTCTAGTTTTTGGTTTTACATATGTTTCTTAGTTGTTAGTACTCATTCCAGTCAGCAGAATCCTTTGTCTGTCCATTATTTCCCCCCAAGGCTTATCTCTCTGCTAAAAGAGACTGATATGATCATAATTGATCCGAGGTAAATGTCTGCCCTTAACATTAATTAATGTTCAAGGGGCTCGTTTGTCAGTAACAGTAATAAGCTCTGTTTACAAAATTTCCTTTTCTTCAACAGAAGGTATTGACTGAAACCTATCCCAGTTCATGGCAGCTATGTCTTCAATAAAAAGTTCAGTATTAAGATTTTTACACCATCTTACTCTGATACATTTCAGCGAAAGACGCGGAACACTAAAATTCCAAGCACAGAAAATTGTGGAATGATGACTGGAGCAATCAGGTGAAACCCCAGATACATAAATCTATCCAGATGGGTGACAAGAACCCAATCCAATAGTAATTGGGACCTGTTTTCGATTCTTATTGGCTCTCCTGTGAGTCAACTTAGATTTATTCCGTTAAGTAGATTTGGATCGTAGAGAGAAGAGCTAATCTAGCCAGTACATGTTGAATTCACCCAAGATGATTATCTCTGTTGGATAATCTAGTGAGTTTAGGGTAGAGAGTGAGTTAATAGTGAACAGAATATACTGTGTCTTTCAGAGGCCATTTATGACTAACTCTAATTCTGTCAGGTAAACACATGGGAATCACCTTGTTGGATACTCATTCTTTGGTTAGAAATGCTTTCAGCATGTTTTCCATCACGCAATTCAAAGTCAGACATGTTTTCATGAGGAACACAGAGACTCATGGCAGTATCATATCCGGAATACAGGATGTGACCAACGGAGGGGAACCAATGTAATTTGCAGATAGTGTACTAGAGCCACAGCAGCAGGCACCTGTGCTGGGAAAGACAGCTTAGAAAGGGCTCTCCCACATGACTGGAACATTACCAGAAGGAAATGTCAAGGGATGGAATGGGAAAGCACCTTGTGCTTTCATCTGGGTGGCTAAAAGAGGGAGAGAGGAAGTAAGGGAGAGTGGAGCGAAAGGGAAAGACATAAAAGTGAGAGATGAAAGAAGAGCGTTTAAATGGCCATTGTACAAAACATTTACGACGATAAAGCAAAGGTTGCGATTTTAGGGCGAGAGGAATCGGATAAATGAGGGATATAAGGAATGGCTGTGTATTACCATGACAACTCCGACTGTATCCCAAGTGTTTTTATGTTCTACCTCTCTGCTGGATCCAGGCAGATGACTAAACCATGCCAGGTCCCTTGAAGTATCCACAATATTGGAATTACCATCATTTTCCACCAGCCCTGTGTATTCAGAGGATCCTGCTGTTTTCCCACAGCAGGAAACTCCTCACAGACGCTGTCAACAGGTTGGATAGTGACTGAAATGTGTGTTTGAGAAAAAACACACTTCTCTCCAAATGACCAGTGCCTTCACCCATCATGAAGTAAAATCAGCACATTAATGGCTACATCATACTTAAACTGGCATTTAATGGTCACAATCTATCCATTGACAGAAATCCTCTGGACTGTACAGATTGGCCGTGTTTAAGGCGTACACAGCTTATAGCAATGCCAGCAGCACAGTTTTATCACCTGTTGTTCATTTGTCTGCAAGATCCAGACTATAATATCTCAGTTATGGGATGAACTGACATGATGTTTTGAAAGGATACTTGTGTTTTACAAATAATGGATGCCTTGACTTTTTATCCTGTTCCACTCTGAGCTTCTAAAATTGTTTTTATAGGAAATGTTTCCACAACTGTTTGATAGGTTGTCATTGGATTTATCACACTTGTGATTTGTTGCAAAAGTGTCTTTTTATTACCAACAGGGAAACGGTAGAACGTATTGACCCCAATCAACGGAATCCAGAAACAGCGGGAACCACCTCTCTTTGTCATGATTGTCACATTTTTTAACCAATCAAATTTCCAATTTGTTGTGTTGGGCGTGTTATTATCGCTTCAGCACAACGTATGATGAAAGCAGTTCATTCAAAATACCTGTCGAGCCATAGTATTTGCAGCAAATTAAATGCAAACTTATCGGAGAACTAGGACTAGGCAGAGTAGGCAGTGAGCACCGACTGACCTTCATGTCAGTAGAAAAGGCAGCGGAGTATTAAAGAACCCTGTCCTTCATGATCCATCATGCTCATCTATATGTCTGCCCTATGATGAACTGGCGACTCCTCCTGCTTGGTATCAGCGATGCTAGACTGTGTTTCACTTGTTATTGGAACGGAAATAAATAAGTGGAATCGCACACCACTAACAAAGATGACAGTATTTTTGGTGATCCTTAACTTTTCAACCAAGGTCATTATCCGGTCTTTGTCTTGATAAGTTAAATTTTTATGACCAAATAACTGCAAATCTAATGTTTAGTTTTTATCCTTTCTCAGCTCTACTGCATATGGTGGAAATAATTTGTCTGTATGCTAACAGGCGGGTCAAAAGTTATTATTTAGCACAGTACAAAAAGAAACCACGTAGGGTGAATCCTCGCTGTCGTTGAGGGTTGCATGAAGACCCGACTTGTGAAAATATTGAAAGATAAACTGGTGAGGTCCCTGCTGGTCACCTGGGGAATCCAACTCACGGGAGATGGATGGCCACCTAGTACAGAGTGGGCTTTCAGCCCTCGGTCCATGGCCCCCAGAAACGGTGAGGTTCCGGTTAGGGTGACAGCGCTGTGATGCCAGCCTCACCCAACACTTACCAAGCTGACCTGGAGACAGTCGCACTGCACTACCATGGAGGAACAGTGATCAGGGGGAGGGAGCGATCCGCATCATGTGGCCGCCCGTCGCCTGCAGAGTTCAATCTCCTGCATGGATCCCAGCATTTACCTCCCAAGTCTCACTAGTCGGGTCTTAATGGTCCCTTTTACGGCGAGGTTTCACACTCTGTTGTTTTTTTTAGACATTATGATCCTTCATTTGTAAAGAGATGAAATATCGAGTTTCTTCACTTCAATGTATTCATCTTCTTTGTACCCTTTATTCTCTTGTCCATATCCACAATCTCTACAAAGACAGAAGAGGTTAGGTTGCAGCGTAATTCGTTGAGCATTCAAACACATCGGCGGAGGTGAGATATCACAGGTGGTGACAGAAAGCACCTTGACTTGGACTCTTGGACTCTGTGTTTCACAGACACTCCTTGGTCTATAGCCTTCACAGAAAAAGCCCACTTCCTGCTGGTAAAGCCATCAGCGACTACTGGCCTTGTTATGAGGGGGTTGAGGTCGGGCAGAGAGTGAGAAGAAGGTAGAGAATAAGAAGCATGCGAGAGGAGAAGGAAAAGCATGGTGGTGTGGAGCTCGATTGGAACATTTTTATTAAAGGTGCAATCTGTGAAGTGTCCCCTACACTTCACAGATTGATCGAAGTGCAGAATAAACAGAGTCGGATGCCGGAAAGCAAGCTGTAGGAGCGACATCGGGTGGGCGTCATAGCAGAGAGACCTCCGATCAGCTCATCTTTTACCTACCTGTAGCCTGAAAGCCAAAAAACCTCCTCACTATATGGACAGGCATCTAGACCCTAAACGAGTGGCCTGTAAATCCCTTTGGTTGTGGTGCAGTTACAATGTACATAATTTGGAGTGGCAGAAGGACGATAAAGAAATATTTCACCTCTGAAAACCAAGGAGGAAGAAAATGAGCAGTATGTTCTGTGTACGTCTGTGTTTGCACACATGAAGGATCACGCCTCCTTACTAACTACTTCCTATTTAGCACAACAAAAAGCAATGGATCACGAAACCGCATTGTTAAAGGAAACATGACGATCCAACTCGTGAAACAATTTAGGCCAAATAATGAGGTCTGTTTGCCCCCCCCCAGGAGATTCAACTCGGTAAGCGATGGGTGGCCACTCGGTGCAGAATCCCCCCCGGCCGATCTCTGTTCCTCCACGCTGGAGCGACTCGAGTGGCTCTGGGCCAACTGGACCACGCAGCTTCCCGGAGCCGTGGACAGAGTGCATAGATCAATAGAGGGTAAAATACTGTCTCGGTCCAAGAAGAGAACATGGGGGGTTACTCTTATACGAGTCCATCAAGATATCTTTGACAACCTGCAAATCAAAACCGACACAAAGGCTTGAAGCTACAAGCAGGGTTACGCTCTAAAGTAAAATCCCAGCAGACACTATATCATATGAGGTGAGCCATAAATGTCATCAATGGCCAATGAGGCATCTCTTATATAAAGACCGTCCTCGGTTTTATTCTTTTTGGACAAACTACCAGACACATAATGACTGCCCTCTCTTCATTGCGTCAAGGTTTGTTTTTATTTTTCTCCACTCTTTGAAAAAAGAAATTACAGATGCTGTCACCCTCTTACTTCTACTCCCATTTTCATGGTTGCATGGAAAATGTAGACGGGGCCCAGCCTCGTTGAGGTCAGGCTGACATTGCCAGGAAGAGGTGGCCAAGTCACAAAACAGATGTTTACTGTTTTTCTTAGCATGATTTGTTCGCTGCTCAATAACGACTCGGGTCCAACCATAACCCAGCATCCTTCGTCACAGTTAGAGTGGGCTGACGGGGCCGCGATGCTTGAAGCAGGCATTCATTTCTTTTAATAAATATGTTTTATTATTTGCATTATTCAACAATCTGTGGGAACTCGAAGTGGATTTATGAGTCTGTCAGGTGTCTGAATTGGTCAACCCTCAAACACATGTGCAATAAAAGGCTGTGATGGAGCGCACGTAGGAAAGTCGTGCCTGTTTGTGTGTGCTCTCTTCAATCCGCGGTGAGCAGTGAGTGCGGGATCTGAATTATAGGAAGCCTTTGTGAGTCTCTGTGTGTCTCAGCGCAGCATCTGCAGAGGCAGTCATGGGTCCGGCTAAAGTCTCTCCACAGAAGCCATGAAGCGGTGCGTCTGTTGGAATAATGTGTTTGACTTGGCTGTGGAGCAGCAGCAGGTGCTGGGAGGAGGACCAGCCCGGAGCTGCTGCTCACTGTCTGCTCTGATCGACGGACAAGTGACCAGTCCTTTTCCTCCTCATCATCCTCCAACCCTTGTCTTTTCTTCTCCACGTCTTTGTTCCGTCCTTCCTTTCATTGCTCTGTTTTTCTTTCTGTTTTTTTTTTTTTTGTACAACATTTGGTTTTCATTTGGTTTTCTCCTTTACGTGTTACACTTTCAGCTTGACATTTTTCAACCCCATTTCTGACAGATATCTTTGAAACGGTTATCGACAGCACGCTGACCTCAGGTGGACACTGTGTGTGTAGAAAGGCTCATCAGCGGATCCACTTTCATCATAATCTACTTAGTTTAAATGTGGACCAACACACAACACCTTTATGAAAATGTTTTATTCTTTATTCTTTTATTGAGTCTGTTTAACATTTTCTTTTTTGTGCTGGTTTGGGTCAATTTTGATAAATAAAAAAAAAGAGGAAAAGGTTTGCACTGCGTGGTCAATATGCTCAGCAATTTTTTAAGCTTCTCCGTTTAAACTCTTTCATTCCAAAGTGTAGGAAACGCAGGCTTAAAAAAGGTTTTCATACCAGCTTCCATTGACATTTTAAAAAACTACCTGTAGTTATTTAAGCCTTCATAGAGAAACCCTTATTTTAATTTTAATTATTATATTTATTATTTAAGATCATAATATACACATATATATATTATTATATAATCTACAACTGTTTTTTACGTTATTATCTGAGTTCTCTTTGATTATTGTCTGTCCTGAGGTCTGGATGTTAGTTTATCATCACTGTTTGTTTTGTTGTTGTTGTTTTATGTACTTCTGGCTGCACAACAATTCTGCCCCTTATATATAAATAAAGTCATTGGTGATGCTCCACTTTTAGGTTTTCCTTCCTCTGATGTCCCTTTACGTCTTCTGTCCTCTCTCTTTGTTTCTCCCCCTCCGCACTTTTGCTTCTCCCCAAATGATAGCTGTCAAAGAGCTTAGTTATCCTCCAGCCATACGAATGCAAGACCACGCCGACCCTACTCGCTGCAATGAGTGCAACGAGTGCAAGTTTAAAGGTGCAGTGCGTAACATTTGATGGCATCTAGCAGTGATTCCAGATCGAAATTTATATTACAGACGGAATGTGCAACCTCCCTGTCAACGAAGGTGAGCAAAAGAAGACGGACCCGAGTTAACCGTAAAGAGGTGAACTGTTGGTCATATCCTCTGTTTTATTTGATTAAATCTATCTCTATTTTATATCTCTTTCAATCTTTTATAGTCTTGTGTTATTTTTTATCTGTCTTTAATTGTTTTTTTCTTTTATTGTTGGTGTTTTTAGACTCAGGTTATCATCACTCCATACATCCTCTACATCCTTTCTGTCTTCTTTTGTTCTATCCAACATTTGTAAAGCATCTTGAGAGGCATGAAAACTGTTAGGAACTGAATAAAGCTTGATTTATTAATTAAATTGTCCATTTGGTTTTTAACTCGTTTCACGCCTGTTGTTTTTTTTTTGTCTCTTCTTTGTAATACGCACCAGTGAACACATTGGGGGTCTTGTCTAAACGAATGAACTCAGTCTTGATGAGGAAGCAAGCAAAGAACCATTAATCCATTTTGCTCCACTTATCAAGGCTCAGGTCATGGTGGCAGCAGGCTAAGAATGGCATTCCAGACATAATTCTCCCCAGCAACACTCTTCAGCTCATCCTTGGGGATCCAGAGGCGTTCCCAGGCTAGATGAGCTATAGTCCCTCCAGCGGGTTCTGGGTCTACCATAGGGTCTCCTCCCAGTTGGACGCCCTTAAAAACCTCCAAAGGGAGGTCTCCTGGAGGGATCCTGATCAAACGCCTGAACCACCTCAAATGGCTCCTTTTAAGGCAAAAGGAGCAGCTCCTGACTGCTCCGCTAACTAGAAGCATGGTAACTTACTGTAACCACTGTTCTCTGAGTGAGGAGACACAACTGGCCACATATTCCTCCAGGGGTGCAAGAGGGAATGAACCCTCTATTCATGGAAAAGACAGCAGAACATTTCAGCTGCACTATGTCGCTTATCATTATAAAATGTCTTAATTCATTATTGTAAAAACGAAATATATTGGTCGGAAGTTAAACAATATTTTGCTATAAATGTTAGAAAAGAATAACAGGAAAATAACAAAATTTAGTCTTAAAACTATATGTCGGAAAATAGAACTGTAATGTTAGAAATGATCTCTTGTGACTCAACCCATAAGAACCCAGACCATTTGCTGCTTAAAAAAGAATTGGGTGGGATATAAAATAGATCAAGTCTCTAGTCAGAGATCAGAAGTGTTACATTAATGTTACATTGGCTTTTATGGTCTTTTTCTAATCATATCAAAGTTAATCATACATTTATAAATCACAATATTGCAACAATGTGGATAATAACATGAAAACACTCATTTGCTTTGTTCTTGAAATTTTAATATAACCCTGAAAGGTCGGGGATATCATGGAATAATCGTCACAGCATACGTGTCTGTGTCTGAACCACAGATCCGTCGTCTTTTATACCCATATACCCCTTTATAAATTTTATACCCACATTGGCTTTAGTACGACGAAGAACTGGATTGATTTTGGGAAAGGTCTGTTTTATATTTCTGACACTAGGGGGAGCTAAATCTCCAAATGTTTAGTCCATGTTCGGGGACAGGCATATACGCCTGCTGTCAGGGACGATAGTTTAGGCCTAGTTCAGGATATTTCATTTGTTTGATTTGTTTAATGAATTAAAACTTAATAATTATTAATACTATGACAAAAAAAAGTCAACCTGAAATGAGCTCTTAGGGATGGAATGAGTTGAAGATCAATGATAAAAATGTATAATGGATTAAATTAACTTTCAATATTCTTCTGTGTGGGCAGTAAATGTAAGAAGTGGGAGTTTTCAGAAAACCAAATACTTTAATAAAGTACAGATACCTGAATACTCCAAATCACTGATAAAATATTTGTTCTTTTCTTCTTCCCTTCAGTGTTTATAAAAGACGGAGAGAAATACACAGCAAATGTGTGTATTTCCAAAAACCGTTCAGCTCCACCTTTGAGTGATTGTCTCACACAGACTGCTTTGAAGTATCTGGACAAGTATGGGGTTAGTTGTTATCAGCCGGATGTCAGGACACCCTAAACATGAGCGTGAAGTAGGTGAGTCATAGTTCTAGATCTGGACTCTTCCCTTACTCTGAGCGTTTCTCTCTCAGCCTGAAGGTAAAGTCATTTCACTTGAAACGAAGCAGCAGCAGCTAAAGCAGCTGCCCACCAGGGTTCAGAGAGCCAGGAGGGGGAAAAAAGAAAAAGCCCAGGGCCGTCTTGGGGCCCTGAAAGAGACTTTATTGAAGGAACCCACTCCCATGCATTCCTCTGCCAAGAGCCCGCGCCTCCTTGGAGAAAGCCGGGATGAGAGACCGACTCCCATTCAGAGGGGGATCATGGGATGGAAGGGCTACTAACACACATCAGCACACACAGACGCGTCCTCCATCCCCTGTCTGCTTCATTGTTCTGTCAGTCAGGATGGTCTTCAGCTGCAATCCTCAGCAGGATTTTCCGTGTTTCACGAATGGAGAACTCCTCTAGGCTTGTAAAAGCACAGCTCATCGATTTATTGGATGTGAGGGGCCGCGGCAGGAGGGATATTAGATGCTCCTTGGAGATCTCGGGAGATTATTCAGGGAGAGCTTAGAGCTTGCTCCGGCAACAAAGTGGGGAGGAACACGAGGATGAGGGTCCAACTCACAGCAAAGATTAAAAATGATGATTCAAAAGACAGTAAAGTAAAAGATAACTATTAGATTTAAATATGAATAAAATAAATAAATAATCAACATAGATCTAAATGGTTGAGAAATTATGGCCTAAAAACGTTTGATGATAAAGCTCCCCCTAGTGTATACAACCGACCTTTCCTCAAATCAATCCAGTTCTTCCTCGCACTAAAGTCTATGATGGTATACCGTTTGAAAATGATCCATGAAATAGTTTTTGAGATTTGTCTGGAAAACTAGAGTAAAGTATGATAGTTATTGGGTAGATTGGTTGAAGAAGCACAAAGACTCCAGGGCAGAAGTCAAGTTAGTAACATGCCTTAAAGTGAGAGGGATGTATAAAGAGGGAGAGTGAGAGAGGAAGAGAGAGAAGCTCAGTGCATCATGGGAGATCCCCTAGCAGTCTAAACCTATAGCAGCATAGCTAAGAGTTAGCTTTTGCCAGCCTTAATTATAAGCTTTATCGTAAAGGAAGGTTTTAAGCCTACTCTTAAATGTAGAGAGGGTTACAGCCTGATGGTTCTGGTTACCATTCTACTCCTGGAGACTCTAGGTACTACAAGTAACCCTGCATGCTGGGAGCACAGTGTTCTGGTTGGAACAATAAGGAACTATGAGCTCTTTCAGACACGTTGGTGCCTGACTGTTAAGGGCTTTGTAAGTGAAGAGAAAGATTTTGAATTCAATTCTAGATTTTACTTGGAGCCAATGAAGGGAAGCTAATACAGGAGAGATATCTTCTTTTAACCTGGTTGGGGTGTAAACTAGAACCATTTGAAGGCAGGAGGTTGTGGTTCTTGTCCTTATTACTTATAATTGTATCACTAAAGAAACCCATGAAGTCGTTGCTACTAAGAGTTCTAGGAACATTGGGCTCAGTAGAATTCGGACCCTCAGAGCTGAACAGAACCCTGAGTTGTTTTTTTTTATCGGTGCAGAATAATGGGTCGCTCTGGTGCTACGAGCGGCTCTCCTATATGTTTTAATACGATCTTGCCAGGCTGAGGGACTTTACAAGCTTAGTGGGAAACCATTTTCTTCTGTTAAAGTTAGAGTAAGATTCTTCTTTTCAGTCGAGACGTGACACTGAGCCAAGTGAAGATGACAAAGCTTCTTAACATTTTGTTTCAGCCTCATCAGATATATTTGTGGCGTAGAATGATTTTTCTAGTGGCGAATGATTTAATAGTGCAAATTCAAGAGTTATCAAAGAGTGGTCCGATAGCACACGATAAACCAACAGTCCAATATTAAGTTAAATGCAATACAAAGACTATCGGCGTCTTTATCTACGTGAATGTTAAAGTCAGCTACAATAATTATTCTATCTGTCTTAAGGACTAGGTTTGATAAAACTCAGAAAACTCATTTAAAAATTGGGAGTATAGGCCAGGAGCCCGATACATTATGACTAATAAGATTGGTAGTTGATGCTTCCGGGTTGGATTCGTAAGTTCAAATGAGTAGCATTCAGAAACATGCTATGTTCCTAAGGGTGATTCAATTTGAAGTGTCTGATTAAGTACGTTTAGACGAACGTTTCGGGGCTTTCCTTACTGGTGATACAAATTGAGAGCTTTGTATCTTCTGGTTTGCTGGTGAGATGTTTGTAGCCACGGTAGCACATCCTTGGTGTGTGTCTAACCAGAACCGAATCGGCCTTAGTGAGGATGCACTTTGCTAACCCTAACCCTGGTGGGTGATTTTATTGACTGTTTAAACTTCACAAGTTATTTGTTTTATTATTCACAGTGCAGACACCAGAAATATTCCCAAGGAAAGAGTCTAAAAAAGAAATCCCATTTAGGAGAACCTTTAAGTGAAGAACATCATAATTGAAAATCAATCATACATACTGTATTCTCCTGGATCTGTCACCGAGACCCTGAATCATCTTTTATGTTGCTGTCAGTTCTCCTCTCTGTTCCATTATTTATTTTTCCTTAAATCAATACCCAGACAATGAACTATGAATGAAGTGTGGCTGGTTTTCTCATCACCAGCGAATGAGAAAATCTAAATCATACCCTTTATTTCAAAAGAGGAGCATTTGAAGTAGACAAGATTTAAAGCTAGAGTGCAGTGAGTGGGTAGTAAATTCACTAATGGCAGGTAAATTGACTGAAGTGAAATCTCCGGGGCTTTAATGTAACTCAATTGAGCCGCATGTTTAATCACGTGTCTTCATATTCACAGTGAAACACATCACTATTATTAGAATTTGTTTTCTTCAGCTCTTTGACATTTTTTTGGAATCATTGTTCTTATTTTGGATGAATATTTAGTCTTTTGTTCACTCCCACTGCTCTAACGCTAGCTGGATTTCAAAGTAGACTTTTCTGATTGAAGATTTAGTGTCAACTGTTCACATTTTACAGAGATGTGATTTAACAGGATCTGGAGTTTACATGAACGAATGCATGTTTGTCATCACAAAACTGACAAATATATGAGGTATTTTATCAGAAGAAGGGTGTCTCTCATGTTAGTTTTTGTTATTGTGATGCTTTTAATCAACAACAGCTTAGATAATAACTTAAGTTTCCTCCAGCTAAAAGTAATTAAAGAAACGCTGAGCACCAGAAACTGAGCACCAGAAACATTTATCAGTACCTCAGCTGTATTGGACTGGCTAATATGAGCTAGCATGGGAGTAGCTAGCGTGGCCGTTTGTGTGGTAAACTTAGCAAAAATGCTACTTTAGTGTGGAGGTTGCTTACTCCTTACACTGTTTCATAAAAGCCACCAGTCAGGCAGAGTTCTGCTCCACCAGCCATTCAGCCACACAAGGTAAACTCTCCACAGCCTCTTACAGCACAGGATAGAACAAAATGGGCTTTCATGGTGACCCGTGAAAGAGAGGTGCTGCAGGACAGGGACTCCAGTGAGCCGAGAGTCTCCCGATCTGGCATTGTAGTCAGCTGAGGCAGAGGAAGTTGAGTGTGCAGAAGGCAGTCGAGGAGGCTGAGTCACGCTTCCGTCACAGCGTTCTGGTCAGCCCAGTGGCATCTGAACGTGCAAGGCTTGGTATTGTTCCAAGTATGCCCTATGAAAAAGCCCTGGGAAAAGATAGATGCTGACTGATCCAAGAGGAGGTCAGAGCTGGTGTTGGCACACCAACCTGATGGTGGGAATGAGCCAGCAAGGCACATAGACCAAATGGGAACAGGCTATGGACTACAAGATAACTGGTCCGAGCCGGGACAAGCTGAGCCTCACCGGATCATGTTCTTGATTGCGTCTGTCTATGAGGTTCTACCCAGCCCATCCAACCTCTACTGCTGGGACAAGGTTGAAGCACCGTCCTGTCCTTTGCGTCTCAGGAAAGAAACGCTAGAAGACATCCTCAGCTGTCGCCCAAAAGACCTTGGAGAAGGACGCTACTCTGGTATCTCTGCAAAAGCTCACAGGTTCCAGCTGAGAAAGGCCATCAGGAACACCACAGAGGCAGATGTGGCACCTCGTTGTGGATTATGGCAGGGTGGCACAGCAGGAAGGGGTCAACGCTGCCAGAGTAGTGGAGCGATCAAGGGAACAAAATAAAATAGTTAATTTTACCATTTGACAATTTCCAACAATAAAATTCAAAATAGTATGGTATCCCAGTGGTCTTCATCCATGGTCAGAAACCTTCACCAGTGGTCTTCATCCATGGTCAGAAACCTTCACCAGTGGCTTCATCCATGGTAAGAAACCTTCACCAGTAGTCTTCATCCATGGTCAGAGACATTCACCGGTGGGGTTCATCCTGGGTCAGAGACCATCACCAGTGGTTGTCCTCCATGGTCAGAGACCCTCACCGGTGGTCTTTATCCATGGTCAGAGACCTTCACCAGAGGTCTTTCTCCACACACTCCACTTTGGTTCAGTTCTTCATGGAAGCGGCCATCTTGCACATCTACCACAAGGCTGGACATTTGTCACCAGTAAATAATCCATTCCTTTTCAACCCATTGTAACCAGAATACTGGGGTCCATGAAAACCCAGCTAACGTGTTCTATATTGTTCAGCATTATTGCATAAGTCACAGAGGGGTTACATCAGCTGAAAACCTGATACAGTAAGCAGAGAGAATCAAATCCAATCTCTACGTGGTTGGCAGTGAAACCAGACATTCCTGTACAGTTCAGGAATCTAGACGACAACAAGATTTGTTGCTTCTGGTGGCCGCTGGTCTATGACAGGCTGCTTTCTGCGTCCTCCATTGTTTGCTCTGTGACTGACTGAGGAAGGTGTTTGTTTTTGCTGGACTCTTATCTGTGTTTCTTGGACCTGGCAGGAACACTGAGCAGTTTTATTTGCAAGGCTGCTTGATGAAAGTGTACAGATGAATATCATCATGTACAGATCAGATGGACAAAAATGGTAAGCTTTTGTTGCAACAGAAATAGCAATGGAGTGAGTGTCTTTCAAACCGAGAATATCTCCTCAAGACATCTGGTTAGAGACAGACTCCGTTCACTGAACAGAATAAAACATGACATGTTTCAGCGTCGGCCTCCACCGGGGAGCCTATCAGCGCTCGCTAATAAGGAAGGGCTGGCATTTATAGTGAAAGGTGGAACATTTAATTTCCATCCTCTTTCTTTCCAGTGATTGCTTTCATATGCCACCCAGCTCCCATTTTCTAAGCTGCCAGGGTCTGAGAATATCCAGCACACTTTCTCCTCGGAGAAATATCAATTTCTTAATTTGTTTTACAGCGGCTTTGAGAGTTCTCCCTCTCTTATTTAGCGATCCACCGGGTGAATGTTTGCTATTGCCAAAGAATTCATATTACCACCTGCATTCTAATCTCCCAAGGAAACATCAGCGACTCCCTGAGGTGGCTTTATGCTGGATTATTAACTTGGAAGCACGGCGCTATTGTTCCTTGGCATTTTCATTTCGAGCCTCGCAGTAATTGAGTAACAGGGGCCCATCACGAAGCACAGAAGGGAGGCTGAAAGTTCTCATAAGCTGTCAGGAAAGCAAGTGTGAATGAATACCTCATCCTTTTCTATTGTTCCCAGAGAAAATGGTGAAATTGTGCTCCTGGTAGGCCTGCTCTTTCTCATCACTCAACTGAATTAGAAGCCGATCAGGCCAAAGAGAAAATGCCAAGTTTGCTGACAACTGCGTAGAAACGAGCCATCCTCTGGGGTCATGTGTGTTTTATTTGTTTCTTCAAGAAAGTTCAAGCTCCCCTGGTATTTTTTTAGTTCAAGAACAGTCCAGCAGTAAAGAAGAGGTAATAGAAATTTAACTATAGAGCTATAGGATGAACTAGATGTGACCTGTCTGACTCATAAGTCAGCGTTGATGAAGATAAGAATCCACTCATGTTGTTGCCATTTGGTAGGAAGAAGAGGATGGTGAAATGTGGACCATCCTCTAGGAGTAGAAACATGAATAAAATGAGAAACAGGACGTTGATATTAACAATAATCTAGTATTGTTAATGGGGTTGAGTATTGCAATTAATCTTTGTACTACAATATTTTGTGGCACATTGCAATACCTATTACAATATTCTGCAAAATTCCAATTCTGACATCACATGCTAAAGAAAGAAGGAAATACATCTCGTATTTACCGTTTCTGACTATTTAATCATGCTTTAGGATGTCAGAAACAGCAATGGTGATTTGTAAGCTTTTCGTCTGATGAAAGATTCTTAGAAAATATGTAAAAAATAAAATATGCAGTGGCAGACCACCAGGGCTAACAGGCTCTTCTCTCCTAACCCTTACATTGTCAGAAAAAAAAATCTAAAGCATAATTCAGTAAACATTTTAACAGAGACTTCAAGTATTTGAATAGTTTGTTCCCATCCTTTTCATACATTCCATTTGTTTTCTCCTCGGCTGGTTCCAGCGAGCTCATATAAGTGAACTTTGTTTTGTCCGATCAGATTTCTCTGGGTGAAACGTCTGCGTCACGCCGGGGCCAGCAGCTTCAACAGTGAAGGCCTCTCCCCACAGAATTGTGATTTCGCTGATTGTCATATTTTCTAACAAATCAGATTTCAAAGTTGTCATTTAGGGCGTGTTCTTTGAAATGCCAGGGTATTCTAGCTAACCCCAACAGTAGGTTGGGTGTGTTCTTCAAGTGGACCTACGTCAGTATTACGTATTTGGAAAGTACTACTTTCATCTCTCCAGCTCCTGCTGAGAGTTAATTTTAAACAAATACATTTATTGGAGAAGAAGGACTTGACAGTCTGTCGGCGCCGGCCTCCATGCCATAATGAAAGGAATGTATAGAGTCTGAAATGCACCAGTTTTCTTTACGACCATGGCATTGGAATATTTTTAAAGACAGAAAAGACAGACTCTTTCACTCACTTTGGTGAGTCTATTTTTAAAGGTCTTAAATAGCTGATAATTATTACTTGCTGTAGATGTTTGCTGGTGTTGAAATGTGAGTGAGGTCCAGATTCAGTGGTCTGACGGTGATGGTATGTATTTTACGCCAGTGGAAAGACTGTTGAATTCTACTTACATTTGATGGTATTTTTGTTTTCTTGGCTGTTGTATGATGATGAACCTCGTTTTAACCACTTTATTACACTAGATGAAAGTTACTGTCTCTTTGAATATGTGCTGGTAATGTAGTCCTACAGCAGCAGGTATATGCAGTGTCATTGTGAAGGTATTTAAGGGCAGCGTCATTGTGAAGGTATTTAAGGGCAGCGTCATTGCGAAGGTATTTAAGGGCAGCGTCATTGCGGGAGGATAGCACTGAAGGCCCAGGTAGAAAACCCACGGCCCGCCACTGCTTGAATGAAACTTAGTAATTATCTTCTCCAAATGAAAGTTTTAAAACCGAGCATTTGTAGCTGACCTTTGACTTCAGTCGGACCGCAAGAGAGGATATCCTCCTGTGGTCAGCCAAAATACTACTAATTATGATCATTTCTCCTGATGATAGAGTAACGTTCAGTGGTAGCCTCAGCGAAAGTGACAAATAGTCAAAAATGAGCAGTACTATTATAATTTCACATTTATGTACCTTACAACATAACGTTCGGCGAACTTAAATTTAACTATGAAATTACGTTAGCATAATGGGTAGGCCATTTAGTTAACTCTATTTTTACTTTACTTATTTTTTCTTAAAACTAACTTCCCAATGAAAGGAGGTTAGTTTGTATACATCAGAGTTATATCATATATCAGAGTTAGTTTTATGTTGCCTTATTATATCCCCTAAAAGCCAGGATATTATGGAATAATCACATAGACCGAGGAAGAAGTGGATTTATTTTGGGAAAGCTCGGTTGTATATTTCTATCTCCAAAGTTTTCAGACAATAATTTCTCATACGTTGATCTGATTTTTATCCAAATCTGGTGCATATGAATCGATTCAAGGACATCTCGTAAATATAAAATATCATACTTTATTCTAATTTATCAAACTGTGGACATAACTTTTTAATTTTATGAGTTCAACAGCAAAGGCCTAGTTCCAAATTGAAGTTGGATACAAACTTCCGTGGTGGTATGTTTATTTTAATGTGGCAATGTTTGAAATGTGTTTTCTCACGTTGCTCTGTAGATTTGACACGTCCGATAACTTCTCGAGCTCTTCGTTAATTTGTGATATTACGCGTAACAATCCACCATGAAGTGCATAATGTGTAATTTAATAAATATGTAATGTTAATGTATTTATTACACTTTATATTATGCCCTTTCTATTATTATTACACTAGAATATATGTAATATAATGCAACTCACCATGATGTAGAATCAGTGGGAGCCCTGAGCTTGTTTCCTCCAACTAGACGGTTCCATCTGGGGGTGTTGGGAGACAGAGATGCCCGAGGTGTCTTTCTTATGTCCGGTCTAGTCCGTCATCTTGTTTTGGTTGCTGTCACTGCAGAAAATAAACCCGTAATTTAAGTAGGACTCTTGGTATTTTCTTTAAAATGCAGCTTTCTTTTTTGTCGGCAGTTCTTCTGATGTCTCGTCCTTGGTTCTTTCCCCATTTTCAAAAAAGCACTTCAGTGAAATTTGTTTTTGGGTCACTTTTGTGAGGGTTACCTTGTGGACGTACTGGTGGGTGAAAACAACTGCGACTCAATGAAGTGTGGGAGTGAGGCGACGGCGGAAGTGGTCATCTTACAATAAAAAATATCCGTAAGACTAATGTAAATAAAATAAATATAATTTTAAAGAAATTTCTACTTTATGTGAGGCCCGGTAACAGATGATCCATGGCCCGGCACAGGTTTTCGGCCCGGTGGTTGGGGACCCCTGCTTTACATTGTCCTCGTCCCAGACTGGGGCCGTGGACCCAGTGCCCACTGGGCTCTCTCCTACCTAGGGGAGCAATCAAAAATGCTGCTCAAATAAATTAGAAGAACACTTCAGATCTCGATGAATGAAATACTCAAGTTGTGAATCTTTACTGAGAACGGTCAGTTCAAACCAAAACCCTGATCCCATAGATCTGGTTTCTAAATGTGAAAAACTGAAATCTCAGGTTGATCAACAGCTGTGAATATCAGCAACTCACATTGTGTCTCGGTAGTGTGTTTGGCCTCCATGTTCCTGTATGCACTCCAGAAAACATCTGGGGATGCTCCTCATGAGACAGCAGTTGGTGTCCTGGGGTATCTCCCAGACCTGGATCGGGCCGGCAATGGTGAACCTGTCCATACAAGGTCTTCTCTGGTGAACACATCTACGGACCTGAACAGCTCTCCCCACGTAACAGCCATTCTCCTGGTATCTCCACCACGTCTCCACGCTCTTGGGTTTGAGCTGGGAGACACAACAGATCTTCAAGTGAGAGCACATATGGATGTTCCATCCTGGAGGAGCTGGACTACGCGTGTAACCTGAACGGGCTGCAGGAACAGCATCATGCTACCAGTAGAGACAAGGACACTAGCAAAATGCAAAATTAAAGGAAACATTTAGTCAGGAAGGATTAGGATGGAGTCTGTGGTCAGATGAGGTGGTCTGTGGGCAATACCTGCAGAACCAAACCCTTTTGGGGGGGTTGTCTTGCAACTGTTGCCTCTCCTGTCCACCTGTTGTCACTTCCATTTGAACCAAAACATGTAAAATCTACTCACAATCACTTACACATCCTAACTGCACAGATGCAGATCCCAGAAGTTTAAATGACTTGTGTTATGCTGCGTCAACGAAGCGTTCCCCACATTTATTTAGCAGCGTTATATTGGCTATATATCTAACATCTAAGCTTTGACTTGTATTTTTACAGAATAAATAACTAAATGTCATTTCTAAATATCGTAAGGAAGCGCATCACTTGACAGGATACTGGGCGACATCTGTTTGACAACTGAAGACCTCTGCAGAAACCTGGATAGAATCCCTCATAAGTTTTCTGTGGGAACTTAATCCATTACAAATAACTGGAATCAGATCCTGTGTTTTTCTTTTAGAACATCTTCAATAGCCGTCATGTTTCGTAGCTGTTCCATATTTTCCAGCGGAAGTGGAAAGCTCTCCGTCAGACATGGCGTTGAACTGAATTGACCATTACGGCCCTTATCTCTGCCCCTTACCCGCTGGTGCCTCAGCTGGGTGCTGTTGTTTCCTCTCCCATTTATGTTGGCACAGCCAGCGGCGGCTCCGTGGCCCGAGAGCACTGCTCTCCCTTCAAAACAGGAAGAACCCACTAGTCTCCGATGTACACTGGAGACAAAGAACACAGAGAGCAGGGTGCAGAGGCATGAAGCAGCAGGCTGAGGAGGATGATAACAGGAGGTTCCAGCCGCTGCCTAACCCTTCTCTGTGTTTGGACTCATCTCACTGCTCTTTGTTGAGGTTTTTCTACACGGCATGTTTGACAGTTTCCTTCTGATAGCTGATGGATGGATCCATCCAGTTTTATCCTGTAAACTTATCCTTTAATGACATCATTTGAAAAGTTGAGTTTTGTACCAGTAAATCAACAATTACTTACCCAGATGCTGAGATTTCCAGATTTTCTTATTTGTAGATTCACCCTCCCATCGACGTTGACACCTGTGGATGTTTCTTTCCCGTTGACAACAAACAGCTGTTGAGTGTTTGGTGTCAACTGAATTTGAGGATGAGCGTGTTATCATTAATATAAAATGTCTTATATCGTCTGTGTGGATGGGTGGAGGTTACCAATGTCACATTTTGGCTTTACAACGCTGCCTCAGTCTTGTTATCAGGCAGAGATTGATGATGATGATCCAGTCAGAGGTTGACGGTAACTAAGTACATTTACCGTAATAGTACAAATCTGAGCTACTTGTACATAACTTGATTAAACTTAATGCTACTTTATACAATAACCCGACTACATCTCTGAGGGAAATGTTGTACTTTCTACTCCATTACATTTACATGTAACTACAGCGGTAGTTACCAGTTACTCTTCACATTACTATTTTTCCCGGTGCTGGACAATAATGTATGACGATAATACTTATAAAATTAACTATTCAACTTCATTAAATTACTTATTTCATGGTTATGTAAAGAATTAAATTTGATTTCAATAGCTGTAAAAGGACTCTGATCATCTTGTAGATTAAAGAACTTAACAGCGGATAATGTGGTTAGAATACCTCAACCGTTACAGTTTAAAGCAGCAACATAGACCTACACATTCATTCATAAGTACTATTAATCTATATAATAGTAAAATACTGAGGGGAACATGTAACTGTACGAAGAGATATCTTACTTTGATACTTAACAGTATATTTTGCCGATAATACTTTCATGCTTTTACTTAAGTAAAGTTTTAAATGCACATTTACTTGCAGTTTATTACTTTCAAAGTGTAGTTTCAGTACTTGTACGCAGTGAAAGTATGTGAATACTCATCTACCACTGGTTTAGTGGATATGATCAGGAGAGGGCATGCAGTAGGATGATGGTTGAACTCTCGTACCTGGACCCACATGTGCAGCTATTGAACTGAAGATACAATAGAAGGTCAGTCAGTTTAACCCTTTCCTACTCTTTGTTCAGACACGGTGATGGCTGACAGGGCAGATTTGTGACCCCCGGGTCCTGCCACAGCAGTTGCAGGGACATATCTTGTCCGTAGTTGTTTCCTCTTTGGCTCCGTTTTTCCACCTGGCCTTTCCTCGTTGAAGCTGTTACACCAGTTTGTTTCGAAGGTACTGGTGGCTTCATGGATGGTCTGATGGTCAGCGGTCTGGGTAGGCTTCACCGGTGGTGAAGATCAATGTTGAGGCTATGAGCTTGTTTCTCAGCGTGGATTTGGAACACTTCATTGCTGTCATCGGGATGGTGACCCCGATACTAGTGACCCCAGCCGTCTTGAGCACCTCTACCTTGGTAACAAAGTCACTCCAGTGGATTTTAGGGACGGTGCAGCAGCATTGGTAAACAAGTGGAGCTGGCTTGTAGAGCCAGTAGGAAAATGCGCTGCTACGTCAGTCAGTCAGTCAGTCAGTCAGTCAGTCAGTCAGTCAGTCAGTCAGTCAGTCAGTCAGTCAGTCAGTCAGTCAGTCAGTCAGTCAGTCAGTCAGTCAGTC
>VRLP01001811.1:0-111277 GCA_009660295.1 Lophius piscatorius | reverse complement strand
ACGCTTCTGTTGTCTTTTGGCTTTTGCAAATCGTTTAATTTAAATTTAATGTGTGTGTTTTGCAGCGTGATTGTGTTTTCACCCAGATGAAGATGTTTTCTTAAGTTGCAGTACCCCTGGGTTGTCACCTTGATGAAGATGTTTTCTTATGTTGCAGTGCCCCTGTGTTGTCACCTTGATGAAGATGTTTTCTTAAGTTGCAGTGCCCCTGTGTTGTCACCTTGATGAAGATGTTTTCTTAAGTTGCAGTGTGTTTGCCTCTGCAGCCACCTTAATGGACAGTTGTCGAGGCAGCAACATCAACAGAAGTAATATTCTTCTACATGCATTGAGCGAGAGCGCCAAAGTAATTCATGCAGGCGCTCAAAGAAAATGAGGCCTAAACTGTAGCTGCAGCCTTGAATCTGCTCTTTGTGTAATAGCAAGACTGATGCCTTGACCTGGCGCTCCAACAGAGTGAAAATGTAACCTTGACGAGCCGATACAGAACAGGCTATGTACAATTTTTTGCAGAAAAACAAATATGTGGACAAACACGTTGATGCATAGCAGATGTAAAAAAAAAAAGAAAAGCCTTCAGCCAAAACGTTCCATCTGAGAGAAAACAAACCTCGTAATATGCTACAGTTGGAGTTGGTGATATTAAAAATATTTGTCTTCTTTTGCAACTCTCCGTTTGAGATTCTGGGCCCTGAAGGTCTCACAGATGTCGGTGTGCAAACCTGCGTCTGCATTGATGGGGTAAGACATCCCTTTCAGACAAAGTCAACATTTCCTGAATGATGTGTTGGTGGGCTGATGCTGGTCTGAACACAGACGGACAGGCCTATTAACATTCACGGGCTTCTCCGTGTCTCTGCTGACCCTCAGGCTGAACATCTACTTTAATCTCTCTCGCCTGATGTGGCGGTGCAACCCTGATATATTCATGATAGACACGACGCTGATATTTATACGCCCCAAAAATCAGGAGCATTATGGAATCGTCGTCGCCGCCACGTCCGTGGCAGATCCTTCGTGTTAACACAATAACTCAAAAACGATATCACGGATGTTCAAATTTTATATCCACATGGACCTGGGTGCGAGGAACAACTGGATTTATGTTGGTAAAGGTTGGTGGTTTATTTCTGTCATTAGGGGGAGCTTCATCTCCAAATATTATCGACCCCTCTTATATTTATCATATTATGATCCAGTAGGTCACATTTAACTCACTAAGGGGATCACAATATACAATATACGTATATATATATATATATATATATATATATATATATATATATATATATATATATACGTATTCATATAAGTAATGAAAATAGAAACAACAATAAAGTGCTGAGCAGTGCAGTCAAGGTTAGAGCAGGTTTATAAATGGTTCCATGCAATAATGACATGGAAGTCAGTTCTTTATGAGGCTAAGCAACACGCATGGAAACAATCCACAGAAAAATACGGTGTCGACGCTCGTAGAAATAAAACACGGATTTAATTTGCATGACAGGAGTTTTCTCTGGTAAAAGAACTTAATGCCTACATATTGGCAATTAAAACAAGGGTGTTTCATTACATTACGGAAAAAATGTAGAAAACTTTGGAATTACATAATGTAACTGTGTTTTGTTAAGTTAACATAACTCTTAAGTACATACGTCATAATTCTGCTCAATAAACCAAACTTGGATGTTAATTGAATCACATTACTTTACTACCAGATAATTGTTTAAATGAATTACTGTACTATTAAATGGTTTTGAGTTTACATAACTTTCTCATAACAGTTTGACATAACACTCAATTAAGAAATATTTGGGACATGTGCTTAAAGGTATAGAGCAAAAAGGACTTTTAACTATTTCCCTGTTATGTAAATGTGATCTTTTATTTCTTGCAGTTCACTGAGACAACTTAGATTTGACAAAATGTAAGTATCTGATGGAAATTCTGACATAACAACAACATTTATAAAAAGACAAGATGAGATAAGATAAGTTATGCCTTTATTATCCCTGTCATGACTGTATAATTTGTCTTTACTGTGCCTCCTTCTCTTTCTGGCTCCGCGCCGTTGTTCAGCCTCATGATTGCTGCTGAGGTTCATTCATCATTTGTTTGCTGCTGTTTAGTTCTGCTTCAGTTTTGTGTCATATGTTTGAGCACACTGCTTAGTTAGCTGCCGGGCCGGTAAAGAATGGGCCACTTTATTATTTTGCCTATCTTATTTTTGACAGTAATACTCAGTGGGGGAACGCTTCAGTGAAATGCAGCCGAATGCGTCGATGGTCGTCTGTCATTCACTGAGTTCAGCGTTTCAAGTCTCCTTGAGCTCGGCACGCCACTGAAGACTAGTCAGGTTACTCACCTTTTCAGGTGGAAATTGGGGTTTTTCCCTGTGTCAGGTCAGTGTTTGTTGCTGGTTTTCCTCCTTTGATCACCGTAACCTGTGTGTGGTAGAGAACCACATTGTGTCCAATTTGTGTTGCGATAGTGGCAGTTCACTTTAGTTGGGTCTTGTATTGTTACTGTTACTGTTTCAGTGTTAGAAAATCCAGGAACTTTGTGTTTCGAGTTTGTCATTTTTGATTTTCATAGAAAATCCAGGAACTTTGCAGGCAGCGTTCGAGCTTATGTGGCTACTTGTGTAGTTTCTGCTCATTGTGAACCTAATGGCAGCGTCTCGTTGGCCCATAAATGTGTTAAAATCCCAATTTGTTCTCAATTCGATCAAAATTGACATCTTTTTGTTCGCAGCAGTACCATTGGTTGTGTTGCCTAATATACAGGTATAGTTAACATTTGTGCAGTTCTGGGCAATTCTGAAATGTTTTGTGGTGTCAAACTTAGGCGTGTTTGGGAATAGTGACATGGTCAGCAGCAGTGAGGTATCACTTTTTAACTGTTTTGTGATCTTTGCCATTTCTAGTCCTAGCCCAACATACAGCCTTGGTAAGTAGTACCTGTCCACATACTTTATATCGAGTAATAAATACTATGGTGGTAAATTTGTGGTGTGATATGTCAATGAGATACTGACTGGTTTTTGAACTTATCTGTAACAAAGAATTTATTCATTATGCACAGACGTCTATACAAACATATAACGACAGGGTTTGGGGGCGCCAAATTCCGCTTTGGGCACCAAGCTAGCTAAAGGTGGCCATGGCTGTACCACTATAGTGAGACGGACTTCACCTCAAAAAAGGACTCGCCAATGCTCCTCCTAAGACAGCAACGTCTGCTGAGAAGAGTGAATCCATGAGGTGCTGGGCTTTACAGATAATAAACAGCCTCAGCCTTTGCCGGTGAGATACATGATTCGATGCATATGTATATGTTCCACCTCAAAAAAAGTAATATGTTCGTCAATTAGGGCTCATCTGAATGATTTCCTTTAAATTTGTCACCAAAGCCCGCAGTCAAAGGAAAAATAAGGGAGTTAAATGTGTGCAGTGACTTCTGAATACGGGTGCAGAGCTCGTCTTGTAGCCTTAGGGCAGGAGAGACTGGGATGTATGGTAACCTACAGATGGGCACCCCCAGCCACAGATGGAGACACACACACACACACACACACACACACACACACACACACACACATTCACAAGGCTCTGCAGATAGATCAGAAGAAGCAGTGTGGCTTTGTCTTGTCAGCAGTGAAGACTGATAGAAGGAGGAATCTTTGTTGATTTTAGAGCAGAGGATAAAGCTTTATCTTCCTCATTAGAACCACATTTCTTACAAACAAAACAATATCAGGATTTGTTAGAAAGTTTGCAATGACTCACTCACTAATTTAGGGTTTTGGTTACATACATAGTGGTGCTTAACCCACATTTAATACACTGTTGGTGCATATTTAGTATTTCCTTGGATAAGACAGGATATAACAGATCATATGGCTTGACTAAACTCTACATTTGATTTCCATGGTGACAGCTTTGTGACATTCTATTTGTAATTCAAATGAACCCACCCTGTCACTGCAGATGGGATGGCATAAACCACGTCTGTTTTCTTTCTTCATAAGCTCTTGGCAGAAAAGGCCGTAAACACAGTTGACCACACAACAGGGGAGGATGTGCCGAGATGAAAGGAACCAAGAGAGACTACCTCGCCTCATAATTATTCCTTATTAAGATTAATTTGCTTTTTGGAGAGCCGTAATAATTTTTATTGGCCCGGTGGGTACGATTTCCGACGCAATGACTTAAAACAAAACAAGATAGTCGACACAGATGGCCTCCCTATTTAGCATCGTCTCGTCGCACAGTGCGTGATTTATTACTGTACACCGGAACATCAATCTAAGGAAGAGTTCTGAACCTTGTTTTAGCAACCAAACACCAGAGTAATGCTATTAGTAAAAGACAAAACAATGAAATGACAAATTGGCAAAAGTCATCTGTATTCAATATATTTTAAGTACTGTCACATGACAGCATCTGGCCTTATTGGCTGTTGTATTTGCTTCCCTCTGACAATGTGACTTTTGTCCTCATGGATCATTGTGGACCTGTTTTAAATTTTTTACAAAGCATTAAGTATAAAATATCTAATTCTTGGGTCATAAGGATTATTCACTAAAAATAATAGTTACTTTTTCATCAATTTTGATTCAAAAACATTTGAAAAAGGTCTTTGACCTGAAGGTCAAATCTGACCAAAGTCTTTCGGCTAATTGTTTTGTTTTTGAGACCAAAAACATAATTCTAGATGAAGCAGGAATTGTCTTATGAAGGTAAGAAAGGAAAATAAAAAAGATGACTCGGTCTATCTAAAACAAAACTAAAAAACGGCGCAAAAGGGAAATTTAATATTGGACTTACCTCACCGGGTCGCCAAACACTAGACCCACATATAAATATGGTTTGTGACGGATGTGTGAATTAGAATTGTTGGAAAACAAGTTATCTCATCAACTTCAAAAGGTGATAATATCACTCTGTTCTTCTCTCTGCTCTAGCCAATTGGCCTGAAAAACCAGTAAGGCAGATTCAAGCAGTAGTAGTCTACTAATTCCGAGAATCAGAAGGCATTTCAGTCAGCAGATGATAGAACTAGAAACCGACAAACAACTGAATGCTCAAAATCAAGAGGGTCTGGATATTAGACCTCAAAGTCCCAGAGAAATGTCAAGCGACCCTCCCTCAGAACCATTTAATAGAGACTTGGGTCAGCTCCAGACCGTTGTTTGTAACTTGTGCTTTTTAGTTTTTAACTTCATATTATGGTAACCCTTGTACGTACCAGTCCCAACTATGTCAGTAAAGCACAATTAGGCGAGGAGAATTTTCCGTTTTTCTTCAAGTAGGAGATAATGGATCACAGATCCAATCTCTAGTGTGTCGGAATGAAAGTGCTCTGGAGAGAATAACAGTGCTATGAATATGTTCCGCGGTCATTCGGAGAACATGTGCGTGAGGAGGAGAACATTGCAATGTTCAAGTAGTGTTATATACAGACTTAACTCACGTCTGAATCGCCCACACTGGGTCAGGCCTGACTGAACCCTCAGCTGTCGGACTTCCTCATGATTGTCCGGCTTTGACGTAAGGTGTCATCCAAGTGACACATTGGGAACACTCAGTGCCCACACACAATCTGCTGCCGAAGACCATATATTCACTGGGTCCCTTTGGGTCCTCGCTTTTCTACAAAGACTTCCTGCCCACCCCAGGCCAACTATTTAACTCCCCTCCACAGCTAGAAACACTCATCAATTGTCTCCGAGCCTTCCCTGCTGACAAAGACACAATGGTTAACTTGAACAATACCTCCTCTAGATCCTTCTCATGCTTGGAAAAACAGAGGCAGTGACTGTGTGTTAATGTGTGAATTCTCTCTTTGTGGTCCGTGGAGCATTTTAGTAGTAATGACTAACCAACCTGCTCATGATGGTTCAAATATTATGTATTTTAAATGGCCGGAAGGCTATTTTGGAGAGGGAATACCCTCTCAGGTCTGATCGTACATTACTATATATGTATATATAGTATATAAACTGTATTTGGATGTATACATGAACCCTGTATTTTTTTTATCATCAGAGAATATGATTATGTAATTAACTGTAATTACACTACTAACAGAGTTATTACATTGTAGTTATAATGTATAACACCTTGCAAGTCTGACACACAGTTCAAAGCACAAATCAGTATTTAACCTTCACACGCATAGAGACCTGGTAAACAGACCTGGAACATGTAGGCTGAAAGGGCCGGGCTTCAAACCACTGACCTTCCAATCATTGGATGACTTTCTACCTCCAACACCTAATAACACTAACTGGATAATCCGGGTCAAGATGATGTGTATGTTCTTGAATGTCCTTTTATGTCCTGCTCAACTGTTTGGTTGACCAAATTTTCTCTCTTTTTCTTATTGAAAACTGTGTGCCCCTTGTCAAAACCTGTTTATAATATGACCCAGAGATACAATGTCTATGCTAAAGCGGGGGGGCCCATGGATGGAGCCCTATGTCACACCACACTTCAAATGTGCCGATGAGGAGGAGGCATTAACCCGGGCTATTGAGAAAGTCTTATTCCATAAGTGGGGATTTTGGAGCATAAAAGCATGTGAAGACTTCCTGAACAGAATTACAACCAAGTAACCAAGTACAACCAAAAAAAGCCTAATAAGTTTGAAAACAAATGCTTTAGCCAAAACATCAGGCTTATTTACTTAAAATTGACTATGTTCCACATTTATACTGTTTAAAAATGTGCTGGACCAAATCAATTTTATTTTTTTTGTCATTTTATGATACATTTAGAGTGTCTAAGAAATAAAATTTGCAACGATTTATTTTCTTCACAGTTCTTCTTTCACCTTGGTGAGGATATTAAAAGGTTAATTTACAAACTCATTTCTTGCACCCTGCCATTATGCTCAGCCATTTCCCGCTTAGATTTGCAATGCATTCCCATATTAAGTATCCCAGATTGCATTTTAGTTTAACCCTTTAATGACCTCACCAAGAAAAATCTATTCATATCTATCCATATTTTATTTCTTTGGGAAAGTTATGATATAATGAAATTTTTAAAGAACTACAGTAAAGCTCCTTAGCTTTCCTCTGTCACACTAACATCAATCAGGACATATTTAGATAAATCACAAACAGAATATTGCAAAATAGAGGAAAACCCCTAAACCACAATGGATCAACTTCAGGGAAAGATAGGACAGAGGAGCAAAGACTCAGACACAAAGATAATCTTCTGCCAGTGAATTACCTTAAACTTAGGTTGAAAAGTTCAAAAGGGTTTATTTGAAACTGACTCCTTTGTCAATTTGTGAATTGAAGGTGAATGCATTCTGTGCCGTTAACAGTCTTCATTAACTCTAAAGTGAGATGTCCGACTCTTGAGCTGCTAAACTCTCAACAAACTAAACTAAACTAATAATATCATAAAACTATATATTTCACTCTTTAGTCCACTCTCTCTCTCTCTCTCCTTCACTCCTCTCACTACTTTGGAAATTGAGTGAATGAATTATGCTAGAGATTCAACACTGAAATTCTGCTTACCTCAGCAATATCATTAACACGCAATCATCTAACCCTTAAATGACCTGTACTTACATTCAGTGTAGTTTGAAGACAATACTCCTAAATCTACTTTCAACACGTTTGACTGGCATGGATCTTGTTTTCTGCATTGTGATATTTCGGTTATTATCGGTTATAAACGATTGAGCCCTTATTAGACTTTTTTTGGTTGTATCAAATTACATAATTCTGTTTAGTAGGCTCTTACATGCCTTAATATGCTGAAGAGCCATGGTTAATACCTCCTCGGTGCCCCCTTTTGACATGTAGTGTACCTAAGGGGTCAATCCTAGGCCCCTTACTCTTGAACATACATGCCTCCACCGTCAAGTGACTCACATTTTTCCATGAGAATTAGTGACTCAAAATGTGCTCAAAAAAACAGTTAAGCAGTGCGTTCTAGGTTAACGCTAGTAAGATTTACCTGTCATGCTAATAGAAGGTCTAATATTTTTCCTTTTGCGCTCTTTGTTGCCTTGTGTTGTCTTCCACTTAATGGACCAATTTTGAATGTTTGTGAAGGATTTTCAAAAAAATGAAAAGAGATACTACACTTTTCTGCATGTTTAAATAAAACATAGCAATCCTTAATCTCCAAATTGTGTGTATCATATGGTATTGTGGTCTGTATTAAACAGAGAACTCAGTGTAACATTACCACACACACACACACACACACACACACACACATGAACAATGAGGCAGATGTTATCAGGAGCTGATATCAATGAGGAGCATCTTGTTGCATCTTAACTATAGGGAGGGAGGGACACTGAGTGATACACACTACCCCTATTGTAATGCGACCACCCCAGGGGAAGGGATAGGATGTAAAAAGGTGGGGGTGGAAAGGAGATAGAATAATGCAAATGTTTCTTTAATATTGGCCCATTGTAAATCTAAGAAACAAATAAGATAGGGAGTGAGGAGATGAGAAAGAGGAGAAGGAAGGAGCAAACTTAGTGATGCTTCAATGGTGGTGCTGGTCGAAGAGATGGTGTGGTGGGTGGATGGTGGTGTCACCAGGACGAGGTCCCTGGATCTCTGTATGATACTGAAACAGCAATAATCCACCATTCATCACATGATAGCGTAACAGAGGGAAAAGGAGGTGATGTAGAAGTGAAGGAGGAGGGGAGAGGTGCCTGAATATTCATCTACTTTCCTTGAAATGGCGTGATGCAGGACTTTTTCCCTGCACTGCTCTTCTGAGTATCTGCACATCAGCACGTGGCAGCAGTAAGTCGCAGTAAATCTGATGATGCGCTGCTCTTTCTCTCATTTCATCCTGCTGCTTCAAAGATGCAGAAACCCTGGTGAGACAATCATTAATGCTGAATGTTGGGATGATTAGTGTGTGTGAGTGTGTGAACAAATCCCTGTAATAAAATCCATCTGCACCCAGGCTGTTATGCCCAACCCTTACATGGGGTTAATTTTTCCACGCTGACACATTCTTCATGTGTGGGTGGGACTGTGACAGTAGTCTGCATGCGTGTTTGGCAATTGGTTATTGTGTATTTTTGCAAACATGTTCACATGTTTGTCATTAAATAATATGTGTGTGACCTCACCTGTGTGCATCGTGTGTCTATGTGCTGGTTTCTGTTCTTGTGGGATGAAGGTTCCTCAAGGGATGCTGATCCATACATTACTGAGCTGCCAATCATTGTGATTGATCAGTGTTCTGCCCCTCCCTCCCTCCCTCATCACCACCCGATCCCCCACACCCTCTTCTTCGAGTCCGAGCAGCCCAGTGATTAATCACTCACTCAGTCACTTAGGGAGGTAGCAGTGACATCATGCTGTACATCCACCCCCACCCCGAGTTAAAGGGACATTCTGACATTTGGTGGTCTACTCAGTGATGACAACAGATCTTCTGTGTTCCCAGTGGTCCCTGAAGTAATCACGTCTGCATTAACTATGTGACAAGAGCTTTAGAACAAGGAAATGACTTTATTACTTATTTATTACTAATAAAAAGCTGTATATTTGTCTTGCATCATAAAGATTTTGCAAAAACTATTGGAGCTGATAATGATTGAAGCAATAATACTAATATCTTTGTCTGTCTAATGATGTTCTCACCTTCTTCTATGCATTAAACCATATGTGGAGTCCTGTGGATGCCAGAGTGTGTTCATTGTTCCTTTTTTCATAGACCCAAAAGTTAACTGGCATGTTGGCTGAAAATCTAAGTGTGTTAATAGTAAAGAGATCTTAGTTCTGTATTAGTGATATCTGCAGATATGCCATTGTAGATTCCAAGGAGCAGACAGAGGTTAGACAGAAGTTTGTAGATTTCAGTTATAGTTGATAAATGGAAATTACTCATTGCTCACTCAATCTCTGCTCTTAGTCCATAAGACACCAGAGCGGCGCAAGTTTTGCAAGTTTTGCAAGCCATTTAAATGTGAAGTTCAAAATTATAGCTTGATTTTGAATATATAAAAGCTTAGTTTCCATCCATTTAACAATTAAAATGCCTTCTTAATGTGTCCTGTATAACATTAAATGAGCTTAGAGCAGCTACCAGCGTCTTCTCTGATTCTTTATATGTTTTGAACGGGAAACTTTGGCCCGTTAAGACCCGATTTAGATGCAGCAGCATGTTTTTCAATGGTGCTTAGATTTTTAACACAAATGTATGTAAATATGTGCAGAATGGAAACATAGAGTTGTGGGTTAGTGGATTTAGGTGAGAACAGATCATGAAATTTGCTAAATTTGGTCATTAAATGCATTTTGGGTCAAAGCATTGAAAAGTCCCACATTGACTTTAATTGCACTCACTGTAGGAATGTACGTTTTAGAGCAAATATTGTGAGTTATTGTGGCTTTTTTTCTTGTTTTTTTTTTGTCTGCTCAAGGTCCTCCCTCCTCTCAGCAACAGAGACGCTGTAATTCAACAACTATCCCTAAGGGTGGTGGCAAATTTGCAAAGACTTGAGGTGAAACATTTCCTCATGCAAAATTTTATATCTTCCACACATGAAGCTGATGGGAGCTTTTACATCGAAATATATTATTTATAAAAGAGAGACTTTATTAAGAGTCAGTTTACATCGATGAAGCAGCTACAACACTCCTCATAATTAAAAAATAGAAGTTACTGACACTGTTGTCCACTGTTGACAGTTTGCTACTTACTTTGTAGACGTGTAAACTTTTAAAGAGTTCTTCAATCGAAGAATGTGAATTTCTTAAATGGAACAGCCCAAGCACATAAAAGGAATTTCAGTGAAAAGGGATGGAATTAGTGTTTAAAAAAAGAACTTCAATGAGGTGCTGACAATAATCAGTCTTTTACTTTTACATGAGGAAAACACGAGTATCTCACAGCCTTGATGAGTTCCTTTCTCGCTCCAGCCATTGTCAGCATGTAAAACATGGCTGCAGTTCAAGGACCGAGGAAGAATGATTCTTTAGTACGTGACCCTGAACATTGTTTCCAAGTAACAAGCTCTTTTAAAGCGGAGGGCATCTGTCGATATAGTTAGTCTACATAAGAGCTCCATCTCCTGCTCAACGACTAGTAGGGACAAGACGAGCATTAGGAGTGTACTCAAGCATCACTCAGTATCCAGTATTACCCATGTTAGTGGGCTCCATGACCTTTCACCTGCTGCTTTCTGTTTCTTCTCAGTCACTTTCTATCTCCAAATATGAGAGAAACTGTCATAAATGCAGCAAAACAACAGGAGGTGCTACGAGGAGCAGAAACATTTCTGCAATACCTGCATTGCTTGTGGAAAATCCCGAATCTGGTCACCATTGAGGAACATTGGCTTTCACTGCTCCCTGCTGGGCATGTTTTTTTCCTGCACACAAGATCAAATTTTTCCCTTCCACAGATTAAATACCATTGGATTTCCAATTCCACTTAACATTTTGTTGGGGATTCGTATGAAAACTGGGTAGGTTGATAAAGGTTTGCCATCCAGGTTTGTTTTATCATTGTTTTTTGGAACAAGTAGTTTTTTTATTGTTTATTTTCTTTAACATTTTGGTATATGTACTTTTCTCACCATTACTATTAAGAAAATATTTGGATTGACTTGGTAGACAGGTTGGGCATGTATAGCGAGGAAGATGCCATCAAATTTTGAGCTGTACCTGGAAATTGAGGATAGGTTTTTGGTTTTTTTTCCACCTTTTTAAAACATTGCTAGACTAGAAAAAGCCCTGAGATAGCGCAAGCTTCCGCTAAGGCACAACAGTACCTTGCGTTAAGGAAAATGAATGTCTGAGTTATTGCCAGCCTTTAAATCTACCAACCACTCCAACAAACTCTCTGAGTATCTGACAAAATCCCTGTTGCTGGTTGTCTGCTGTGCCTTATAGCATCTCTGTTTAGCCCACTGAGCTCCCGGATCCACCCACAAAGAAACATCAAAGGAACAAAGGCAACAATCGAAACACTGTGACGTCACTAAGGCAAATTAATGTTATTTTATATCAAATACTGCAAAACACCCAATGTTACCAATATTTAATCACCCTAAGATAAGCCAAAAGATACATCTGGGTAACATTTCATGCAAATTCGTCTTGTAGTTTTTCATCAATCTTGCTCATAAACAAACAAACAAACAAACAAACAAACAAACAAACAAACAAACAAACAAACAAACAAACAAACAAACAAACAAACGCACAGGAGTGAAAACTTCCTTGGTTGAGGAAGGGGGCTTATTAGACAGTTTTGTCAATCACAATTAAAATCAGATGGATGAAAGTGGGCGAAAAAGAAATGGACAAATATTTGGGATAAAGAGGTGGATAGATGATTCACTTTCTCGAACGCTGTAGGACCTTGCAGGACAGCAAGGTAACTCAAAATTGCAAGCAGACTTTTATGCAGAGGTTGAAATTGGTGTTTGAAATTATAGCTGAATCTGTGCAGAGTGAACTGGCTATGATACAAGATGTTTTCCCTGTGCCAAAACCTGTGGACGCATTCTAACTTCTAGCTCTATGTTTTGATGGTGTAAGGATCGAAATGAAGGATTTGTATTTGAACATGATAAAATAAGCAATTTCAAGAAAGAAACAGCTGAGACCCCTTGCCCAACCTCTTTATTTAAGAATCCTGTAAAATTAAGAACTTGTTCATCTGGAATATCAAGAAAACCAACCGTTTTATTTCCTGTTATTGATAATTCATTCATTTAATTAATTCATTGATAATGTGTCACTGAAAAAAAAAGCCACAAAAATACCTAGCTGATATATCTGAAACCCTTTGGTCTGTGTGACCACAGAACCCAGAGTGAACCACTCATTTTAAGTAAAATGACCTATAGTTTTTCAGTAACAGTTTTTCATGGCTTTAAATCATCATCTTGTGATGGTGGGCCCATGTGGGAGGAAGTCACTCTATGGGAAGAATTATAACTGCTGCACAGTAGATTTGGAATCTTATTTTCTTTTTTTGGTAGAAATCACTCTCTGACATCCTCCATCCTGTTCCAGGAAATAAGGAAAATATTATCCCGTTGGTTTCAATGGGGACTTTTGGTCCTCAACACGCAAAGAGGATAAATATTGCTTACATGGTGAATTAAGGATTATTATAGGGTCTGAGCTTGAAATGACAACACCGAATACTATAATTCTTTTTTTTCCTTTCATGAATTAAATGGTCTATTACTGCTGGTCTCTGTTTCTGGATTGAGTGATGAACACGAGTGACACGGTTTTAAATTTCACATCGCTGTAAGGTAAATAAATCCTGGGTTTATTTCATTATTGATACATCAGAATGTTTTTCAGTGTGGGTTAGATTGTGAACACAAATGTATGTAAATATGTACAAAATTGAATTAAATTCATTTAATTAAAAATATATTAAAAATTAAATGCATTTTGTGTAGCGATGAAAAGCTCCACATTGACTCAGTATGTAAGAGATGTGCATAACCGTTTATTTAGTTTTTAGAGCAATTACTGTGAGTTATTGTGTTTTTTTGCCTGTGCAAATTCCTTCTCTCAGCAACAGGGACGCTGTAATTCCACAATTATCCCTGGAGATGGTGGCAAAGTTGCAAAGACATAAGGTGAAAAATTACCTCATGCAAAAATTTTAAACAATTTTCCCATATGAAGCTGATGGGAGCTTTTACAGTAAAATATACTATTTGAATAAGAGCAACTATTAGAGTCAATGCACATTAATGATGCAGCTACAGCCCTCTTCATAATTCAAAAATATAAGTTACTGACTCTGTTGTCCACTGTTGAAAGTTTGCTACATGATTTTAGAGACTTGTGAACTTTGCTTACTATCCAACAACTGCTCTTTGGATCAAATGAAAGTGACCCTCACTAACTAACCGGTATCATTTATGAGGAGCTGGTAGAGGCGATGGAGAGCAGGAAGTAATAACTGGAGTATTTCTCGAGTGGTAATAAAGATAACTGATTCTTTATAATGGCTAACCCAGCCAACAAGATTAAACTATAAAAATGAATTGCAAATCAATGGTGAAAGTTACAATCTTGTGTAATAACTGAGTAATTAATGAACTGAATAAATTGCAGGCAGGTCTTTGGATGATATTTGGGTGATTCATAAATTTTTTATGGACCTATAACATTGATTTCTTTATTAGCCAACCAGTATTTTGAAATCAATTATTTATCCGATAAGATCCCTGACACGTTTCAAGGACATGAAAGAAAATCAAACAATAAATGGATTTTAACTTAGTTTAATTTAACCTAAGTTAAAAAAAAAAAAAAAGCTGTAAATAGGAACTTTGGGACTTTATGAGTTAAAAATGAAGGATAATGCTATATTAATAATTCTCAGTAGCATTTAAACAATGATATATTGTTCACCATGGTTTACTATGGGGTAACTGGGAACTTCAATGATATGACCAGACAAAACGGGATTCAAACCCTTAAATTGATTGATTAACTGGAAATAAAGTTATGGCCAATTATGACTATCAAGAGAAATGTGTGTACAAAAATAAATAATACCAACAGCAGCACAGCGGAAATTGCAGTACGCTGGCAGTGAAGTCAAATTTCCCTTGACTGATCATGTCTATTTCCTCGCAATGGACAGACATGCCAATGGGTGGCTGCAGTGCCTAACACACACACACACACACACACACTCACACAGAGTAATACACACAGAGCACATGCATGCATACGTCACAGTTTCCATTCTAAACATAAATAAGGCCTCTTAAGAGCGTAACCATACACATTGTTTCCATGTGTACGGGGCCTACAATGACACCTCAGCTGCCTTTGACCACATGTTGCTCAGTGTCACATGATGAGCGAGCGCCTCAGTATTATGATCTGCTCTTCAGCAGCAACAAAAGATCTGATGGATCAACAGCAACAATCAACAAGCTCCACATTCTTCCACGAAGGGTTGTGTCGAAGCATACTGACCAATCTAACATTCACGGCAATGTTTTCACCTGACACATTACTTCAGTGTCACCTTCAGCACCCTGAGGCCGCGTCCTGCTAAATCATTACACTGCCCCACATTATGACCTTCCTTCCACGTGGCGAATATCACATGGTCCACTTGGAAGTCAGGGCGGCCCAAACAAAACAGAGAGCTTTGTTTGAAGTGTTATCTAGCTGCTGCTCTAATGTGGCATGGTTTGATTATCGACCCGCTATCCATTATCATGGGTGTTTTAAAGGCTTTATTTTACTGCCCCTGATGAAGGTTAAGTGATATTGGGCTTGCCTTAATGTATAAGCTGGATTTTAGGAGAAAAAAACTGCAGTGGAATTTTCCATCCAACTTCCATGTAACTGGTTTTCAGCTCTCCACTGCTGAACACTTGTTTAAAATTCATTTTTACAGTTTGGTTGTGTGTGCTCATCTGTTTCTGATAGGATTGTGTGATGGTATCACACACCGTGTTATCATGTGATGTGTGTGATATTGATATTGGTTGTGTGTTTGTTTGTGTGTGTGTGTCCAGCTGAGAAGGAATTGATGTCTCATGTTGGTTCAGAAATCCAACATTTCTCAAAACAAACGTATCAGTATCAGTTATAATCTCCACTCCTTTGGTGAGCCTCGAGTAGTGTGAGTTGTTTTGGGTGAACGGAAAGGTTGAAAAACTTTCAAGGTCAACCTTAAAATGGTCAACATCTTCAACAGGTCAAGGTCAACATCTTTTAGCGGAAAACTCAAGAAAAAGAAAGTAAGAATTTGTAGCAGAAACAAATGAAGAAAAAAGGAAAACTACTTACATGGTTAATATAAGTGCAAATGTTTTGTGGATTCCACACATTAAATGATTATGGACAGACATAATAGGCACCCTCACAGTTTAAGCCCGTAATCGTTTTTAGAATAAAATAAATGAAAATAAAACATTTGAATCACTCCTACGCTGCAGTCTTTCTTTCAGTTGGAGGGCTTCCTTCATTGAGCTAATAATTTCATAAACTTCTCAGTAACTTATAAACTTCAAGACTTTATGCTGTTGTATAAACAATATCAATGATAATGAACGTATGTTAATGTAGGCTTTATGCATTTGTATATGCTCTTATTTTTGTCACGGCTTTGTGACCTACTTCCCCTATGTTGCATATTTATGGATGTGGGGGGAAGCCAGAGTTATCCTACACCATAACATGGAGAACATGCAAACTCCACAACGAAAGGTTTTGGTGCTCAGGCAGATCTGGAACCAGAAACCATCTTACATTTGCTCTGGTAACACTTCGCTGATAAATTCCTATTTAAATAGCATGGCTATGAACCCTTCAGTCTGGGGTCAGGCTAAGTGGAATTAACGTTAACTCTAAATTCTTTATACCACATTATACACAGCTCAAAAAAATCACATTCCGGATTTCGATGAAAGAAACATTCAAGTTGAAAATCTTTATTGCCCCACAGACCAAAGGGATCTCCTGAAAATGTCTGGGCATGCTCCTGATGAGATGGAGGATGGTGTCCTGGGGGTCTCCTCCCAGACCTGGATCAGGGCTTCTGGTCAGTCGGTGGTCAGTAGTGGTGGTGTCTGATGCAGCGATAAATCACGTCTCAGAGGTTCTCAGGTGGATTCAGGTTCGGGGAACATGAGGACCAATTAATGGCATCAATATTTTCATCCTCCAGGAACTGCCTACACATTATGACCCCATGAGGCTGGGCATCGGAACCCAGGGTCCTTGTGGATTCTGGATTCTCGGACCCACTATCAGAGTGATAGTGGGTCTGAGTTTCATCCTGGTACCAACAGCAGTCGAAGTACCATTGGCTAGCCCGTGGAGGTCTGTGAGACCATCCAAGGATCTGTCTCCCCAAACCATCACTGACCCAACACCAAACGGTTCCTGCTGGATGATGATGCAGCAGCATTACGTTCTCAAGACTCTGTCACACCTGCCACATGACCTCAGTTTGAACCTGCTCTCGTCTGTGAAGAGATTGGGCCATCAATAGAGAACCTGTCAATTCTGCTGTTGTCCGATGAACACCAATTGTGGTCCATGGTGCTGGGCTGTGAGCACTTGTCCCGGTAGAGGACGTTGGGCCTTCATGCAGTCTGTTGCTGACAGATTTGTCAGAAACTTCACCAGTAGCCCACTGGAGGTTATTTTGTAGGGATCTGGCAGTGCGCCTCCTGTTCCTCTTCACACTGGGGAGCAGATATCAGTCTGGCTGCTGGGTTGTTGTCCTTCTACGGAGATGTCCAGCTCTCTTCGTGTAACGGCCCATCTCCTGGCATCTCCTGTGCTGGGAGACACAGCAAACCGTCTTGCAACTGCACGCAGGTATAATCCATCCTGGAGGAGCTGGCCTACCTGTGCAGCGTCAGTGGGCTGCAGGTACTGCCTCATATCACAAGTAGTGACAAAGACACCAGCAGAACACAAAACTAGAGAAGATTCAGTCAGGAAAGGTAAGGAGAGTGAAATGGATTGTGGCAAACACTTGCAGAACTATTCTCTTTTTGGGGGTTGTCATGCGTTTGCCTCTTCATCGCACCTGTTGTCACTTTCATTTACACCAAAATAGATGAAACTGATTCACAGTCACTTGTCCTTCCTAAATGTACAGATTTATATCCCTGAAGTTTAACTGGCTTTGTGTCATACTACGATGATTAAGTGTTCCCTTGGTTTTTTTTTGAGTAGTGTATAAAGTTCGACATGTTAGTGTTTTGGATAATTTTTTTTGCAGCACACCACCTCAAAATCATTACAAAGTCACATGTTATTGTTGTTCTGCCTGTGAGTTTCACGCAGAGGTAGTAACAGAGTCGATCACCGTATTACAGTGAAGTAGGCCGTTGAGGCGACAGGAAAGGATAAGGTGTTTTGACGATATAGTGATCATCATGAGTGCATCTCTGAACCAGCATATTTACAAAAACAAAAACAGCTGTTGGCATTTGGAAGCTAACGCAACAACAAGGAAAATAACTAGAAATGTTGAAATTTGGCAGACAGCTCAGCTAGTTCCTTATGTTTCAAGCTGAGGATGACACCGACCTATATGATGAGTCATTTATACTTTTTAGAACACCATCATGCAATCTAAGATCCCAAATTGGTGTAGATCTATTCTATATTGGGTTTGTTCTATATAAATGAATAGAGACAGTGTAAAAAGGGACATTTACTCCGACACTAGTATGTGATCTTTATGTAAAAGATCTTTATGAAAAAGAGCACACTGCTACGCTAGCAGTGTGCTCTGTATTCGTGCACAAGCCTAAATAATCAGTCTCAGTCTTCTCTGCAACTCTCTAAGACAAATGAGTGCATTCCCAAATATATTCCATAATGATTATGATAAAATGCTCAAAGCGGCATGCTCCTTTAAATGCTCTATTTTTAACACTAAAACCTTGCAGAGAGGAGTGTGTCAACCCAATTTATGAGCTAAATTGGGCGGCTGTAGCCGTCTCCCAATCGGAAGGCAGCCGGTTCAAGTCCCACCACGGTCTAAATGTCGTAGGGTCCTTAAGCAAGACCCTGAAATCCTAGCTCCCTGGGCACTTCAAAGGTGCCGCCCACTGCTCCTTCAGGGATGGGTCCCTTAAAGAGTGTCTTTAAGAGATGGGTCAGAGAAATAAATTCACTATGTCCTACTGTGTATGGCTGTATGTGATCAATAAAGGATTTATTTCTTAAGCCTGTGTTTGGTCTGTTTCGTGTGAGGTGAGGGATTACTGCAAAGTAAGAGTGAAAACCTTTGACTGGTTGCCATTCATGCAGTTTAAGAACTCCTACAAAAAACCTCACTTGCAAGAGCAACAATGTTCTACTAACCACATCTGCGTGGTTCATAAAGCCTCACTGGTTAGCATAATAGCGCGCGTTAAACGATTAATAATAATAATGCGTTTAATTTATAACGCACTTTACATTTGGATCAAATCTCAAAGTGCTAATTAGCACACACTTGGAAGGATACAGACAATCAGATGCAATAAATGCATAGGTGCACACACCCATCCGTTAACTGCAAGCGCTTCTGCGGGTTAGATTGCGAGCGGCGATGTAGACCATCGGTTGCCAACAGACAACCGTTCACACTCACTTCCACAACTACATGAAAAATTTTGAATCATGTGGGAAGAAGCTGGAGTACCCCGAGAGAACTCATACAAACACAGACAGAACCAGCCTAAACAAGGGCAGAGATGGATTTGAACCCTCCATGTTCTTGATGTAGGGCAAGTGTGCAGAGATTACCAAAGTGTAACAGCAAAGGTGATCATCTCTCACTCTTTTTGTTAACACAATTTTTCTGCTTCGGGCCCTGTTCATTATTTCACTATGTATATTAAGACATAAAATGCCAAAGGACATACTGAGTATTTGAATGTAGAAGCCATGATGTAAATGTGCAGGTGGAGGTGCCCCGCCAACAACTAGACAAAGGTAGTATTTATTTTAGAAGAAAATAGTAACTAGTCTACCAAACCCGATTGAGTGTATATGCATGTACGTACCTGTCTGTCTGTCTGTGTTGCCAATGTTTTCATGACCAATGTGTTGTTCTATTTCTTGTTTTGTGCATGTCAGTATTATCTTCTTTCCCACCAATCTCTTGTTCTCCTTCTCTCCCCCAAGAGGTTCCTGAATTCCCTTGAATATCTCTGATATCTTGAACCTCTCATCCAGGTTTGCCAACATGCTGAAGTTACACACAGCTGTTGACTTAACTAATCTTGTATTCAAGCTTTCCTTCAGTGTTAGGTTTGATTTTTTTATAACATTATCTTTTCCTCTTATCCCCACCCTTTCATGCCTTCCTTGCTGTGTGGAGACTATTCTTTCACAGATATAGAGTTTCCGATCACAGCACCCTGCTGTAGTGGGATTAGACGCAAGCAAAATTCTTATGTGTTTCTGACCTTCCTATGAACTTTTTTGATGCTCTATTCGTTTGCATCTGCACCTGCAACACTTCATGTATGAATAAGTGGGACTCAAGTGTAATAAAGCTATCTTCACCAGTCCTTTACATTCTTTATATCACCTTTTATCAAAGTTCAAACACTTCCTTGAGAAGTCTCATCCATCCTGGTGTCCTAACCCTGGCAAACTCCTTTAGCAATTACAAGGTTTTCTTTGAAAATAGTTTTTAAATGCTCAAATGGACAAGCCCCGTCTTCCCTGTGACACTTGCTTCATTCCATCGTTGTTCCACATCTCCAGTTGAGGTCACTGGAACAGCAGCTTCTAGTTTGCTTAGTTCCAGTTTGCAACCTGGGGCTTACCAGGCCTTGTCAGTCGCAGCACCTAAACTTTTGAACTCCCACTCCAGATCAGGTCATCACTACCAGGGTTCAAGTCTTTATTGAAAATCTAGACCACGTCTTTATAACGGTGCCCAGGAAAATATGAACCCATAACCCAATTTTACATTTGCTACGGTGACAAGCTGCTGGTATACTCAGATTTAAATAGCACAGGATTAGGGTAAACTCTAAACCTTTTTATACTAAATTGAATCAAGTTCAACATGCCATTGTTTGGTATAATTGTTTGCAGCACACCAACTCAAACTCATAACAAATTCAGCACTGGATGTCATTGTTGTTCTGCCTCTGAGTTGGAGGCAGAGGTAGTGACAGAGTCGAATCACTGTCTGTATTACGTTTTCTACTTTATCAAATTATGGAATGGAACTTTGGAAAAGATCTTTCCTCGCAAGCTATTCCAGTCCACAACCCATCTTTATATTCCTTTGTTTAAAGTTTTGGCGATGGTGGACTCCAACTTGACCTTTAACATGTCATCTTCCACAAATTGGGAAAGAGCTGCTCAAAGAAGGACCGTCGCCTTCCTCCAAACACAACATCCATGCATTTGAAACTCAGCAAAACCCAAATATGAAAGCTGGTTCACCCTCAGCGTAAACCACCCAAACACAAGCAGAGCAGTGTTGTGGATGAAGTTCAAGGGAGCAAGGAGAGCACGGATCTGTTGATAGGGGAGAACCAAACTACCTTGTTCTGCTTGTTGTGCTTGGCACAACAAGAGGAAGCATGCAAAACAAGAGGAGACCAGTTCTTCGGGTCAGGACTCAATAGTCTACCTGTATCTAAAGGAGACTTCACAACTTTTTAGACAAAGAGGTTTGAGATAGGAGTGAAGGAAGCCATTTATGTCAAAACTGGACCGGCTATCTCTTTAAATAGACCTATCAGTCCAATGCAGTGCAGTCTTGGTAGCCCTCCCTAGGTACACTTTGAATAATTTGACCCTGATGACTCACATGCGGATCAAACAGGTAAATGAAACACCAGTGTCGCCATTGCACTTATAATCCAGAATGCATCAATGACCACACAGCTGAACTGATGAAGCTCCTTGGATGAGAGGTGAAACATCTTAAAACATCATAAATTGATGTTCCGGTATGCATAACGTCAACTGTAGCATATATAAACAAAGTGACATCACTAGTCTGGGTCAAATGTCATGATGACCACGGGGTCGGTCCATCCTGATAACCGAGATCAATATACTGCCACTCTAAGCCACGGTGTCAACTGATATGGACTTTGAGACATTACCTCAGTTTCCTCATGGTGTATGCGTGTCTGTGTGTATTTACTACATCATGGACTGTCTGCTGCAGAAGTGGGGTCACAGAGCGACGGAGAGAGATAATAACCTCGTTTACCTCATTAACCATTTGAGTTTTCCATTGCATTTTTCTTACAACTCACCCTTTTACTCAAAACAAGCTTTTGCTTATTGGAGTCCACGGCTCTCATCCAGAGTGGGTTTGGACCTCTGGTTTCATTTTTTCTATTCAAGAAAAAGTGTCCTTCACCTAAGATAGCGCATTCTGCAGGACTTTATTTTTAGTAATAATTCATTGTGGCATCATCTTATCTGGATTTTAGCATGTGTTTGAAAACCATAAGAGTGGTATTCCTCTGTCCTCAACAATGAGGCAATTTAAAAGGGAATTTTCTTTCAAGCTTTGAAAGTAGGCTCAATAAACTCCAAAGATGCTGCATATCATGTGATGATAGTGTGTCTTTACATTTGAAAGGAAAATATTTTTTTCTTTATGTAATTTTATCTGAAAAGTCGGGGATATTATGGTATCGTCATCACCACAGCTGTGTTCACCGCCGCATATCCTTCGTGCTAACTCGCTAACTCAAGGATCATTTTCAAATTTTGTGCTTACATAGTAGAGGAAGAACTGGATTGATTTTGGGAAAGGTCGGTCGTATATTTCCGACAATGGGGGGAGCTTTATCTCCAAAAGTTTTCAAGCAAGAATTTCTCAACTTTTGGTCAAATTTAGTCCAAAGTTAATGTAAATGAATCGACTCGAGGATATCCGTCTTATTTATAGCAGATTTTAATCCAGTAGTTCACATTTTACTCACTAGGGGGAGCACAATATCCTGTTTTTCAGACATAACTTCACATTTAATTTTGAAAGTTCAATCAGGGGGATTGCTTGTTTATTTTACATATTATATATATATTGCATGTATAACGCAGGGCATTGTGGACTTTTCGAGGACATACCCTTGTTCTGTTCAGTTCAGACCTTTATTGTTCCTCAAGGAACTCCTCATAACAGTTTGACATAACACTCAATTAAGAAATATTTGTGACATGTGCTTAAAGGTATTGAGCAAAAAAGGACTTTCTAACTATTTCCCTGTTATGTAAATGTGATCTTTTATTTCTTGCAGTTCACTGAGACAACTTAGATTTGACAAAATGTAAGTATCTGATACAAATTCTGACATAACAACAACATTTATAATAAGACAAGATGAGATAAGATAAGTTATGCCTTTATTATCCCTGTCATGACTGTATAATTAGTCTTTACTGTGCCTCCTTCTCTTTCTGGCTTCGCTCAGGTGTTCACCGTCATGACTGCTGCTGAGGTTCCTCCGGGACAGAAAGTCCATGGGGTAAATGTAAATTACTTCAAGTATATTTTTAGTGGCTTTTGGTTGAATATAGTGGTCATCTCATTATTAAATCATTTGTTTGTTGCTGTTTAGTTCTGCTTCAGTTTTGTGTCATATGTTTGAGCACACTGCTTAGTTAGCTGCCGGGCCGGTAAAAAACGTGGAACTCTATTATTTTTGCCTTTCTTATTTTTGGCGGTAATCCTCAGTGGGGGCGCGCTTCAGTGAAATGCAGCCGACTGCGTTGATGGACGTCTGTCATTCACTGAGTTCAGCGTTTCAAGTCTCCTTGAGCTCGGCACGCCACTGAAGACTAGTCAGGTTACTCACCTTTTCAGGTGGGTGTCTCAAGTTTGTTTCCCTGGTTTGTGTACTTTGCTCAGCAAAGTAGTTATGGTATTTTGTTTTGAGATGACTGTACTTTGTTCGGTCACTTTTTACTGTCGTCAGCTTCAAATGCAGTAAATTGTGGTTTGTGACCTTTGTTTTGTGGTAACTGATCAACATATTTTTGGGTCACTCGTGGGTTTCTCCTTAGGTGTTATGTGCCAACATTAGGGTGTCAAGGTGGACTACACTGTGAGCATTTGTGTTGCGGTTGTTGCAGTCCACTATTGGTGTGGTCACTTGTGTTACTGCGTTCTACCCACTCATACCGCCTCCTCCTTCCCCGGACTAAGCTCAGCACCATGGGTGATCGGGCCTTCTGTTCTGCTGCCCCTTGTCTGTGGAATGCCCTCCCTGACCATCTGAGGGCTCCACAGACGACTGACACATTTAAAAAAGGACTTAAAACTTTTTAGCAGAACCTATAACTTTAATTAACATTGCTGCTTTTTGGTCAGGCTTTTATATAGTTATTATTTTATTTTTTATTGATGCTTGTATCTGCTTTTACCTTGTAGCACTTTGAGATTTGATCCAAATGTAAAGTGCATTATATTATTACTGATGTTCTGATTTCGGTGTAAGCTAGTCGTGTTGACCTTTTACGTGTTGGGACGTAGTCATTCCACAGATGAGTGGATCTGGGCGTGGTGTGTCAGGTCAGTGTGTGTTACTGGTTTCCTATATTGATCAAAGTAACTTGTGTGTGGTAGAGAACCACATGGTGTCCAATCTGTGTTGTGGTAGTGGCTGTTCACCTTAGTTCGGTCTTGTACTGTGTAGTTGGTCTTCTTTTGGTGACCCTTTTGGTTTGTGACTGTTGAGCTCCACTTTTGAGTTGGTCCCCTGGTGTTACTGTTTCAATTAGAATATCCAGGAACTTTGTGTCTCAGTTTTGTCATGTTTGATTATCATACTGGAAGCCATTCTGCAGGCAGTGGCAATGCTAATGCATACAGGCAAGTGGAGGCCACACACACTACTGAACCACATTATGAGTTGCCTTGAGGAAATTCATAAAAGTTGGATCAGCTTGGGATCTTGTTTTTTCCACTTTGATTATGAGTATGATTCTGAATCCAGTCCTCATTGGGTCATAAATTAAAATGTATTATTATTATTATTATTATTATTATTAATGATTTTTCCATTTATCGTTCTCACGTTATTTTGTTCTCAAACAATTACATGATGTAATGAATAAAGATTTTCAACTGGAACCTTTCATTTGTCCATATGGGACATGTTATTTAAATGTTCCCTTTATTTTTTGGGTGGTGTGTATAAACTGTCAGTGTATAAAGTGTATTGCATATATATATATAGTGTTTATATTGCACAGTAATCATAATACTGTATAATATGATTGATATACAAATGATATATTTATAATTATGAGGATTTATCCTCAAATATTAAGTTGTAATCATAATAATTTTATTGTATAGCACTTTCCATGCTTGCAAGGAAAATATCTTTTGGGGTGGAGAGATTCTAAAGTTAAATTTCAACCAGAAAGCCCCTCCCTTACGACATATGTAATGTGGACCATAGATCAGACTGTACTGAGCCCAAATGTATAACGATCCAAGTGCAAATAAATGAAATGTTCTGTAGATAGTAACCACATACAAACAAATGCAATTTCATATAGGTGATGAGCTAATTTGAGTCTGATAAAGATCTGAATAAAGTCCAAGGACTCTATTTGAAATTAAAGACCAAAATCTTCAATTTCAAACAAGTAAAGTTGCAAAATATTTAAAATGTACTCCCAGTGAGGTCATTTAAGTTTGATAGGTTCATGAAAGTTTTGTAGGTTCATGTAAGGTATTTAAACAAGCACAACAATAAAATGTTCTAAAATAGTTAATATATGAGTACGTAATTAAATTCTAAACTGACATAAACCATCATTAAAATAGCTATGCAAAGACAATAAAGTACAATAAAATAATAGAGCAACAGCATAAAATAGCAGTAGCAAAAGGGAAAAGTGGGATGATGAGTTAAAAACAAAGGCCTTCTTGTAGATGTGAGCAAAAGGGGAGCACTGACAAATTGCAAACAGGCCTGTTGATCTATTCCAAAGCCGATGGCAACAACGAGAATGGTTTCCAGCAGCTACAAAGGTTTTGATGAGCTGATCTCAGAGGCCTGGATGGGGTTTATATAAGAGGTGGAAATATCCGTTGAGTGATAAATTCATATTCATACATGCCTTTGGAGATCGGACACTTTTCCCTTTTCTTTATATTTGCATGCACTTTATGCCTATATTTTAAATGTATATGTGTATTTCGAATTTCTTAATTTTATATTCATAGAGCTCCCTTTGACATGTGGGGCTCAAACACACTTCTGGGTGACAAAATGAGTTACTGTGATGAAATTCACTGGAATTGGATCAGTCTGTGATTTTGGTTTTTCACTTCGATTTTTGGTGTAATTCAGCCATTAATGGTTTAATGATTTGATTTCCATTGATCGTTTTATATATATATATGTCTATAACATATTTGTCTCTGCTAGAATGCCCGTTTGTTGTAACTGCTGTAATGACTAAATCCCCCCTTCTTTAATAGTTTAATAGGGGATTGATAGTTACTATCTATCTATCTATCTATCTATCTATCTATCTATCTATATATCTATCTATCTATCTATCTATCTATCTCTCTATATGACATGCTCGCTTAGATCAAGTAAATAATCTGGCGAATGAGCTCTGAACAAATATTATCAGGGAGAGTGAATGGGAAGTGATCCAAACAGTTGTTGTATAAAAGCATGAACAACTACTTGTGTTGAATTACAATTGAGCACGTATCTTCAGAATGCTTTGTCAGTTGATAAAAATATGCTTAGATGATATCTCCTCAATGCCCATCAAAGGATTTGCGGTAGTAAAAAGTTATTACAAGGTTTGAAATGTTGACATTCAGGAAATTCAATCATATCCTTCCGGTCCTTACTATCTTTAGACTCTCCAAACCTCACCTGCCTCAAGCTGAACATAACAGCATAAGTTGATATAATATTATTAGTTTGTAATATTGTTTGGTATAATTATATCATAATGTAACAAATGTTTTAAAACAAACACAAATACTGAGATCAAATTTTGAGAAATGTGAGGATAAATTAGGCCAGCATGAAAAACCAAAAGAGGGATAAAACTTAAGTAAGTATATTCTTAAAAAAAAAAAAAAAAAGTAAGTTTATTCTTAAAAAAAACAACTGATTAATATAGCGCAGTACAAACATACGAAAAAAATGCATTAAATTCATCAAAGATGTCCAACGATTCCCCTATGAGCAAACACTCAACGACAGTGGCGAGGTACAGGTGGGGAGGTGACACAGACATTCTTATAAAGTCTAGTCCAGTATAGATAATGTCTTCAAAGGTGATTTAAAAGAAGAGCCAGCTTTCATCGGACTCAGATTTCAAACAGCAAACGCTCACTCACCCTTACTCTCAAAGCCTCAAAGCAAGGGCTGGGGACAATCAGCAGGTTCTACCTGAGGATCAAAGGCTAGTGAAATGGTTAAGATGTTCACATATACAGTATATACAGGCCATGCAGGGCTTTAAAAGTAAAAACTTCAATAGATATCAGGCCTAAAACAAATGGGCAGTAAGTTTAACGCTTAATTTCCAGCTCAACTGTTTGGTTGAGCGTATTGTGGGTATTCAATCAATAAATGCCCCAAACAAGTGAAATGCAAAGAAAATGTTTCTTCTTCTTCTTCTACTTCTTCTTCTTCTTCCAGTTGCATCCTTTAGTGTTTGCCGCCACAGCAGATCATCTGGTTCCATCATGCCCTCAGCATCATCCTCTGTCACACTAACCAACTGCATGTCCTTTTTCATCATATTCGGAAACCTTGACATGACTGCTGGTCGTAAATGTGTCTGGGAATAACTTTCAATTAGAGATTGTTTCTTTGTTTTCACAAAAATAACGACTGAATTCCCGATTAGATCTGCTGAAAAAATGTGTAACATTTAAATGGTGTGTCACCCCTTCAAGAAAGTAGGCTTTAATCCACACAGAACTGCTTTAGAATATGTCCTCAAACCTAATCCTGGCATTTCTCTCAGTGAAATTGAAAAGTCGTAACGTTTTTGTTCCGGAGTACCAGTAACCTCAACTTTTGTTGTATATATAGTAATGAAAGGTGATGCATCTCATCAGACTGCCCGTGTCCATACTTGAAATTCCACAAGATTTCATAACCCTGTGACTAAGTATTAATGAGGGGGTGTTGGCGCATAAAAGGGAACTGGTTCTTAGTCACGTCCCAACAGGTTGAGTTTGCAATGATAGGAGACTCCTCCATCTTGTAGGGAAGATCTCATATGTCTTTGAGTATTAACTGTGATGACAACCATAGCATGGCTGGCTTAGTTCCATGTTAGGCCACATTTAATAGCTCATCCATATAAATGTAGCGCGTCTTTTTTATGAGATAAAAACAGCTACTCTTCCTCAGATGTGAAGTTATTAGATAAACTGTCCAAGAGAGGATTAACTCTGATGTACAAAGCCAAAGAGCAGTACCTGCAACAAATGTGAAAATGAGTTAAATCCTTTTGAGTAATTCTTTCACAAGTTTTTAAAAAAAACAAAACCCAATATCTCATAAAACTCACCAGTGGAACAACACACCTCAGGGAATTTAAGAGAAGAGGAGACATTTTCAATAGGGATAAGAAGTGAACCTGCAAAACTGGCAGACTGTGACTTTGTACAAACTCAGCTGCTCCAGTGTCTTCATGGAGACACCTGACACAAGACGCATGACTACAACCCTTCCCCTACAACCCCATTTGCAAAATGTAATATGTGTATATGCGTTCCTTACCCTCCCTCCTGAGTTTCCACACCACCTGTAGTTATGCCTAAGCGTCATTTCAACAGTTGGCTGAAATGACGCACACAAAGATTGACCTGTTGGACCGCTTCTGCATTCACTGCATTTCATTGAAGTCTCAGACTTACACTCTGTGTTTGGTGACCAATACACAAAGTCACGAGGCTCCGCCCACAGCCACACTGCACACACACTAAATAAATACAGAGTACAGTGGCGACAATCGCCAGTGTGATGTCTGTCAAGAAAAAGCATGACTTAAAACAGCGGTGTGATGGTGATGGTTGAACCAAATACACACAAACTCTTCACTGATTGACACAATCTTTGCTTTGCTCCTGTTCGGATCCAGCTTTTCCAGTATGACTGTGTTTATGCTTGTTCTTATTATAATAATACCCCAAACATATGACTATGTGTGTCAAGAAAAAAGGATTCAGTATTTAAAGTCTATATCCTTAGAGATGTGTAGGGCTTACTGGTGTTGTTACCACGGAAATGGGACAGGTAATGTGATCCAGGGGGAGACCACCTTGTTGGATTAGGGACATGTCTCTGAGAATGCATAGTGCAGTCTTTGTCATGCTGCAACAAAATGCAAGTGTGTCTGGTTTCTCAGCAGTTTGGACAAGTACCCCTGGTTTAGCAGAGATTTGGGAAGAATAACATGTTCACTGTGTTTGTTTCCTTAAACACAACCGGCTGCTTGTCCTGGGTCAACAAATAACTGGGAGGACCAGGTAATGGTAAAATATAAAATATGTAATGTATATCACAGTTGCCCAAGTAGAGAATACCAGTTTAAGTCAGGGAACCAACTTATTTTTGTTGGTTATACAGCAACATGTATTGATTTAGTTAGCTATCACAGTGGCGCAGAGGGTAGGACAGTTGCCTCACAGCAAGATGGTTGCGGGTTCAAATCCACCCCTGTCTTGTCTTTGTGTGAGTTTGCATGTTCTTCCTGTCTTTGCATGGCTTCTCTCCAAGTCCATAAGCATGCTGTATAGTTGAATTGTCTGAAGGCATGTCTCCATGTGTTGGCCCTGTGATACACTGGTGGCTGAGTACAGAAAAGAGAGGGATAGATATTTGTTTATGTGGTTGAATTAGTGAGGCTGTTGCTGCTAAATACTTGCAGTGAATGGTTTCAAAGGTGTGACTTATTTGAAAGCTATTTTTCAATTTCAACAGTAGAAGAAGCATAATTCGTATTAATGTATTCTTTTCACCTAAAATAGTACAGTAATAGGATGTGATCACCCTACACTAATATAAGTAGGTTACTTTTTAGGATTTGAATAAATTATTGTTTTGTCAGATTATGCACGATTTCAATTCCCCCTTGTGTCTGTATTTCCTAATACCTTTCTGGGAAATGAACATCAGCCTATGTCCAACAGACGTCTGGCAATTTTACAATCATGTTTCGTGTGTCAGGTCTCTCACTTTCCTTCCTCTTGTGTGAAATGAAGCAGACAGACAGCCTTTCTACTGACAGACAGCTATGTGAACAATCCTTTTTGGTTGGTTTATCTTTCCATAAAATATTTCAAAAAGTTCTCAATGGATTGAGTGAAACTGGGTGGGTGTGCTTCACTAACACTGGAGATAGGATGAAGATTGTGTAAAACAATGTGTGAGTATCATGAGTCAAATAGTTGGACCAACTGGATGAATGATGGAGTCATTGCGATTTGAAAAACCCAATCTTGAATTTGGGCGGTACAATATGTACCGGGTACAGAAAACCCGGTACATATTGTAACAGTAGCGCCTCTCTAACCTGTAACAGTTACCGCTGTTGTAACAGTACAGGTTAGAGAGAGTCACAGACATATATAGCTGAAATAATGCGGTTTCAATGTCAATCCAGCCATTCATTTTCTGTTACCACTTATCTTGTTCAGTGATCTTGTTGTGGAGCCTATGTCAGCTGACATTGGGCGGGAGGAGGGGTACACTCGGGACAAGTCACCAGTTCATGCAGGGCCAACTCATAGAGACAACCAGCCATTCACACTCTCACTCACACCTACGGGCAACTACCTGTATGTCTGTCTGTCTGTAGGTCTGTCTGTCTACCTGTCCAACTACCTATCTGTCTAGTTCGGTCAGACTGTCTGTCTGTCTGTCAGTCTATCTTTACACCTGCCACTGTCTAGCTGTCTATTTATCTCGGCCTGTCTGTCTGGTTGTCTTTCTGTCTGTCCATCTACCTACTGTCTGTCTGTCTACCTGTCCAGCCATCTATCTAGTTCAGTCTGTCTGTCTGTCTCTCTCACTGATTGACTGTCTGAAAGATAAGACCATCATATCTTGGTTAAAAATGTGTCCTGATCCTTAAGGAAAACTGTGTTGAAAACTGAGGAATAGGTTTCAGAGCTCAAGAAATGAGCTGATATAACTTAATTTGGCATGAGGGAGATGTGAATAAAGCATCAACACACTGGTAATCTCCTCAAAGTGATGAAAAATGGAATGCATGTCTTGTTCCAATTCCTGACTGCACCAATTTATTTTTTTCAACACTGACGGAAATTGCTCAAAACTCACACTTGTGAGAAAACCAGTTCCTGATTGTTCAAGTTTTAGTGACATTGGAACGGGCTTTTGAGCATGCAAACAAAACCTTGCCACAGACACATCTGTTCAGAAGTATCACAACAGATCCTTTCATTCTATTGAGATGATCGGCAGACGTGGAGACATGGTGATGTTTTAGCAGCAGCAGCAGCAGTAGTAGTAGTAGTAGTAGTAGTAGTTGGACAGCATTTCAAAACCACTCAATTATTTATGTAATTACTGTAGTTTGCATAGAGAAAAAAAACACACAACTTTTTTCCCCCTCCACAGTGTAGCGTCACCTATATTTACCAACACAACTTCAGCTGGGCCATAATGCCTTATCTAATCTGCAGAATGTTGACACACATTGATGTCAGCACCACTAGACAGTCACACCATGTGTGCTTATGGTTTGAACTTGACTGCACGGTTGGCAAGATCAAGGTTTAACTAAAAGACGGTTAACAATAATGCTGGAATGTTTCCTCTTAGACTAATTTGTGTTTTGGGTGTGAGTAAACAAAAGGGCGAGGAATTTTAAGTGTGTGTTTGAATAAGGGGACTTAGCTAAGTGTGTTTGAGCTTTAAAAAGGCTGTGACTGAATTGCAATACACTTAAAGTGCACAGAACATTTATAGGACTCCAGTATTAATTTCCTTCTATTTTGCCTGTATATCATATTAATATACACCAGATGTTGAAATAAAATTTAACATGAAACAAACGCAGCTTGAGTAAACACAAAATACAAGGCTTGAATGATAATCATATTATTTTAACTGTTATAAACTATCTATAACATGTTATAGTCTGTGATGAACTGGGGATATTCCAGGGTGTAACCCTCCTATCGGCCAGATGTCAGTTTGGATTGGCTCCAACAGGTGGATGGACGGTTATGCTTACACAACTGGGCATGTGCAAAAAAATATTTTCCCCCAAGAAACTAAATCTAAAAAACTACCAAACCTGAACAATTACTGCCAGCTGGACTAGACACACCCGGACCTAATTACTACCAACCCACTTCAATCACTTAAATAGGCCATTTTAAGAGACATGACATTGGCTCATATGTCTCACCTGTAGTAATCCATATCAAAATCAAAAGATATTCCCGGAGGTGATTTGGTTAAAGTTATAAAGCTATTTCTAGGACTTTGGACTCCACAGAAACACATTACATACAAGTGAAGATGACTTGGGACAAAAAAATGGACCTTCCCAGCAGAGGCTGACCCATACAAGAGTCCCCCAAGAGCATGGGGAAGGCTCATATATTGATACTTAAAAGATTCAAAGGAACCACATCCCTCAACTCATTAGGGATCAGTGTGTCTATTCAAAAGATACTGGGCAAAAACAAGATCCACAGTGAAAGCCGTTGCTCGAAAGAACACCCTAAGAAATTTGGGAGAATTTTGGGAGAGTATTCTTTGTGCTGATCAGTTGAAAGTTGAACCCTATAAGAAAATTCTGAAGGAGATTGGCAGGTCATCCGTCTGTGAATTGAGCTTCAAGACCAACTGGGTCACGCATTAAGACAATCGGAACAGTAAGCCCACCTCTGAATGGCTCAATATGAATAGAAATAAAAAAGTTCTGGAGAGGCCTATCCAAAGTATGGAACTAACTTCCCGTGAAATTTTTGAGGCGGGACTAGAAAACAGCAAGTCAAGCTAATAAACGCTGTGATGTGGCTGAATAAAGTTCCGTTCGGCAGAGAAGAATGTGCCAAAATTTCAACACAGTGATAACAGCAACGGATTACCAGTTACTTGAAGCATTGGTTGCAGTTGTTACTGCTACAGATGCCACACCTAAAGCAGGGTAAAACTTTTTCAAACTAGTTAATTGGTTGTAAGATAACCTTTTTGATTTAATGAATAAAAGAATCACTTGAAACTTGTATTTTGTGTTTTCGCTTGGGTTTGCATCTGTGTTTTATATCAAAATTGAGGATTTAATACAGTTCAGTATGAGAACCCTGCCAAAACAGAAGAAGTACTTGTTCACAGCACTGTATACAGTATGTCACCTGTAATCCAGATCCAACAGATGAGTATTCAAACTCATTACCATCATGGTATGTGTGCTCAGCTAAAATGGGAACACATACATGCACTACGCCTGGCCAGGGCCGAACACACTTTTTAAGTAAATACTGTAGTCAATGAGCTTAACTCAGGCAGCAATCCAGCAACATCCAAAAAGCCACATGAGAAAATCAGTTCTTTCTTCCCCCACACATGAGGGATCTTGTGCATGCTCCCATTTCATCCCAGGCTATATGCTTGTCCATATGAAATGAGATCAAACAGTCTCTTTGAACTATGTTCATTGGTGATTACTGAGAATAAGGTGTTTACTTGGGGTCGACAGTAGTATGAAGAACTGTTTACGGTTGAAACCAAACAAGACTGTCCAGAAAAAGCAGACATCAGGCTGGCATAAAACCAGCGTGATGTGGTACTGTACCATTTAATGTACAGTACCACATTAAATAATGGTTTTCATGCAAATCTTTTCCTTTTCAGCACGACACCACCTACATAATTTGACAGTTATTTCTTCACCTTAACAGACTGTACTAACATACTGAACCCAACAACATGGCAGGTAGGGGCTGGGGTTAGGGATCATGGTAGTATCTATAGGGATAACAAGAGGGTTATCAATTCAGATTAGCGGGACAAGCTACTGTAACATATCGATTTGCCTATCTAAAGCGCCTTGTAAATATTCAACCAATTTTTAAATAAAGAAAATGTTTTCTCAGATTGGAGGTGAAAACATGACCTGATGTATTGTTCAGTTTGGATTTGAAATCCCTGAGTGTCTATTTAGAAGGACATGACCTCACTGTCCTCCACGGCTGCTACAGCCCCGACGTAATAGTGATATCAGAGCAGTAGGCAATCTGTCTTTTTATAGACATGCAACATGTGGCATGTTCTCTGAATATGGAATTATGAAAGGTGCTCCTTCCCAGGGGTGTCACAAGATACAATATACAGGGGCACATGCCCCACTGTTGGTCCGCTGTGTCCCAGGCAAATCTATCAATAATTTCAACAAACTGCGATATTTGGCAGTGGCCTGATTTAGATAGTTAATAAGAAGAGCAAAAGGCAAGTTTCAGGACTGTGGTATGACAACACACTGGGACCAAATAAACTTTTACAACCATACAATTATTTATCTTGGTGATAAAAGGTATTTTCAGGTTGGGCAAATACAAAAGTGTTGCACACATAGACGGAAAACACTTCCAGGCGTGAATGTAGTTCAAAAAAATCTCTTTTTACCTTACCACAGGAACATGAGTAAATCAGCAACACATAGCTTACACCTGACGCTGCTCACACACTGAGCCCGGTCTAAACAGCCATACTTGCACGCTACTGTATTCATCTCCCAGGACCCCTGAGCTGTCCAAAGTGCCTGTGTGAGCTTCACCCAACTAGCCTACTCAGACCTTCTCAACTGTTACAGTTATTGTTGCGAATGAATACAAATCGACACAAAAAGTGATAACAATAAAAAATAATACATTGGGATGGAGAGGTATTCAAGTGTCCATCACTAATAAGGCCATCAACATGCCAAAGCCTAAAAGATTATATTAAATTATACAGGCTGATTAGTGGTTAGAAAACACTCAATTCGGTTTATTTTTTACCCAACCACTGGGTTAATATTGGATCAATTCAGCACTGGTCCTCTGGCTTTAGCCCACAATAACGGTCATTTTGTGATCTCTAAACCATTCTTGGGTTCATTATGAGGTATCCTCCTAATCGTCGTGATGGAAGGTCCAACAATTTCCCGGTTTATGTTTCCTGGCAGAAACTATTGGGTTTACATCCTATAGCTGCTGGTATTTGATAGAGGCCATGCATTTTAATAAGATGTTCAGGGTATTTGAAAGAAATACAACCCCACAGTATCGGAGATCCACTACCATGCTTCACAATGATTATGAGATTCTTTTCTGTATTGCTTTCGTTCTGGCCACTCCGAACAAGTCGTAGATGTTGCCAAAAAGCTCTACTTTAGTCTCATCTGACCTATGACCTGGTTCCATTGAAAGTCCCAATGGTGTTTCGCAAACTTTAGGGGCTCTACTTTTTGTGTGGATGACAATTGCATACAATTCTCAAGATGTAATCATTGGATATTTTCAATCGAGCCATCCTCTTCACAGTGCAAGGATCTTCAAGGCTGATTTTGATTATTAATCTAACCGTTGCAACTGGAATTCTGAACTGTTGTCAGATTATCTTGTATCCATTGCCAGACGCATGGTGCATCTCTACAATGTTTCATTGCACATCATTGCTGTGTTGTCTGCTCTTTCCCATTATGAAGAACGTCAAAGGGAAAAAGACCTTTGAAACCTCATACTAATACCCCAGAAAAACAGAAAGTCTTCGTTCACCCATTCAGAGTTTCTACCCAAATTGGTGAACCTAAAATATAAAGTAGGACTGGAAATATATATTTTATTCAGGATTTCCCAGTGATGGCACTAATTGTGACACGTTTTAGAGAAAATATATTTGTCTTATACTATGGATGAAATGTTATTGAATTTTTTATTTTGTTACCTGAGTTAGAGGTTGGATTTTTGTGAATAATTTGAATTAAAGATCAGGGGTATAGACGATAAAGACATATTATTTATTATTTAAAGGGTACCAATAATTCTGAAGAGCACCGAAGATATGCTCTGGAAAAACAAACCACCCATCAGAGTCACCTAAAAAAACACTTTTCCATTGACACAAAATAACAGTAGTAGAAAAATTCTAAATCTCGATTGATCACCACAAAGGCTCAACTTAAAAATCCGGTTTCCATTGAAACAAGTTAAGGGGCTGTCCCTGACAAGTTAAAGCTGAAGTTCAAATGTCAGTAGGCACAATAAGTACTTATTGTGGGTGATATGCATTATGCATAACATTTTGTGGAGATGGTATGTACAGTTTACGAGATATGCTTCCAGGAAACAACAACATGGCCTCATAATTTACACTGATCAGCTATAAAATTTAAACTGCCTGCATTGTGTAGGTCCTTATTTGCCTCCAAAACACCTCAGTGATGCATTGTGTGCTCTGACACCTTTCTATCAGATCCAGCAATAATTTTTTTTTTTTAACAATTTGTGCTACAGTTGCTCTTCTGTGGAATCGGACCCTTGTCTCACAGAAAGTTGCTCATATGTAAAGTGCATTATAAATTAAATGTATTATTATTATTATTATATTTCACTTCTTCTGCTTCTAACACATCCAGATGAGGACAAAATATTGTCTTGCTGTCTAATATAGGAACCATTATTGATAATATAGAAATTCTTACAGTATTAATATCACATAGCTACATACAGTATATACATGCAGGACATCAAGAAAAAAGGACTAAATGTTACCCATTCCTGAGGGAACAGGATAATCAATGTTATTCTGACTTTAGTAATTTAGTATTTAATTTAGCACTTTGAGGTTTGATCCAAATGTAAAGTGCGTTATAAATTAAATGTATTATTAATATTATTGTTATTATTAATTGAAAGCTATTTGACTTTACATTACTTCCTCTGGATCCACAAGCAATTTCACAAAGCTTTCCTCTACTTTCTTTGCACTAATGAACCGTAATATTAAAACCACCTATTTGATGGAGAACGTCAATAGTTTCCCCTTTTTGCCTCAGAAATAGACCGAGGACGCACAATGTGTACTGACTCATCTCTGTAAGGACCAGCACTGACTTTTTCAGCTATTTGTGCTACATTAGTTATTATACGGAATCACACAACAAAGTCTTGAGAGCCAGTGACCCAGTTTCAAGTGCACCGTACTTTCCTAGACTACTTTGGGTAGGTTCTAACCTTTGCAGACTTAGAACGCCCAACAGGTCCTGCAGTTTTTTGAAATGCTCTGTTATAGATGTCATCACAATTTAGCCCTCATAACTCAGGTCGTAACACATGCTAAGTATTTCTGCTTCGCACAAATCCAGACTGCTGCCAAGTATGTCACACTCTCCACCCTGTTGTCACATGCTGATCAGGGGGTACAATAAATATTAAAAAAGAGTACATTATGCCCTTGGTATAGCAAATCCCATACTAGTAATTGGGGTTGGCGCACCTTTAAAGCTTTTTCACTCCTCTTTTTCCTTATTTTCTAGCATTAAACACGTGAGGAGACGCTGATAAAGCTATTTGTCATTGAATGTTTTCGGTGGGAGTTGTATCTTTCCATCCCAGCGTCTTCAGCCGGATGATATGATGACACGCGAAGAAGCATCAGCAGACTGTGGATGACGCGCCCTGTAAGGGGCGTGGTCAAACATGGGGTGAATGGCACGTTGGAAGGGGCGGGGTTCTCTAAAAATTACTACATCCACCCTCTCTGCCACCGCATCTTCTCAGTTTTTCTCACAGATTGTGGACCACGACGATACAATTACAACGCAGACTTTATTTAATATTTCTGAATCCTTTTTTCTTGTAACAAACGAAAACAGACCACCTTTCCTGCAATGGCAAAAGGAGAAGGGGGAGAACAATACTCCAACGCCAGTTTATTGAGTAAACCGCCCAGCTCGGATGCCATCAAACTGGCCAGGACGGTAAGTCCATTCAAACTCAAATTACGTTATAGCGGTGGTTTCTTGTCTATGTCGCTGCGCCAGACGGCAGAAAGTGAGGAAGAACGTTCTATGGACGCGGAGACACGTTGAGCTCGTGAATGAATGACGCTCAACGGTGAAGTGACATTTGAACGTTAGCCGGTCGCACGGGGCTCATTGTCATGTTTCTTCGCGGAATCCACCGAAAATTATGCCTCAATGAATTATTAAATGAATGAAATAATTGATAAAATTATGAATTAAACCTAATAATTAAATTCAAGTCAATAAATAAACCTTTTTCGCCAGCCCTTCTAGTCACGAGAATTTATTTCAATCAAATAAGCCTCAAAAGACGTTAGATGCAGATGATTAATATAGGTTGGAGTAATTTTTGTTCCTTATAATCCTCTTAAGGTATGATATCTGTTTTCATTACCTCGGCCTCTCCGTGCTAAATTTAAACCCATTTCAGCGCCTTCCGTTTCATCAGCATTCTCCTTTTGAATGAGCTAGCTCACCAGACTTCTAATTAATTTAATGAAGCAAAATTTCTATTACAGCCACCCTGTGGAGGTGAGGTTTTAAGGGTTGATTAATAGCAACATGAAGAATCTTGTGTGCATCCTTCACACGGGCTTTATTCTGCCGTGTGTCGTCGCTTAGGTGTGTTTCAGTGCTGCGTTCAGGAGATCATTCGAAGACCCCGCCATCTAGGAGAGGGACATGGGTGTGTTCATATTAGATAAAAAACATTGCAAAAATAACCATGCAAACCATCAACAGGTGCATGTAAATAACGTGACGAACGTCAGCCATAGTTGCAAGATCGAGAAGAGAGCATGTGATATCAGCTTTTTCAGTTTCCTCAGGATTGTTATTAGCAGATAATCAAATTTCATCGTTAAAAATCTCCTTAATTTTTTTGTAGAGAATCTGTAAATCTGGTATTTCGAATGCTTTTTTTGTAGCAACTCCCATATTTCTTATAACATTGGAATGCAGCAGGAAGCACCCAGCTAGGCGACGTGTCAGACAGGGGGACAGACATTTCTGACTAGTTTCAACATTAGTAAAACGTCTGGACATCTTTTCAGCATCTGGAAATTAGATCTACCGTGTGCATTTAACATAAGCATGTTTTCATCTGCAGTGACTTGATATAATTAGTGATAACACCAAAATTAACAGGATTAGGTTCAATTGAGGTAATGGGGGGTTCAGTTTTAATGTATCGTGACAGAATACTATTAAAATACACCTCATCTGCTTTGGCTGATCTAATTAGGATTGTTAAAGCAAAGAGTAGTTATTTAAGTGAATTGTTCCAAAGCCTGTGGAGAGTGACATAAATAATCTGTTAGACCAACACCTTCCTGTTACTAGTACTTGGCAAGAAACTTAATGGGTCAAAAATGTGTAAAATCAAATGCACACTGGTAGATTAATAATACTGCATATGATTAGTAAGAGTTGGACACTGTCATTAGAATGGTTTTGATCTAAAACTACTCTGCAGTGACCACTATGTAGGGTTCATTTACATTAGTTTGAGTAGTAATGCATTTCATATGGTGGATCGTCCTTAAGACCAATGCCCTGCAATTTATTAAAAATGCATTAAAGCCAACATTTAGAACCTCTTGGCAATCTTTTTAATCTTTATTAATTTGATGAATAGTTTCCACAATGCATGCTGTCATTAATTTATTTTAAAAAAAATACTACTGCATGTTCAGTCTTGTGTGTCTGCCCTGCCTATCTTAAAAGAGTTCTGTGAACGTCATTTGGGGAGCTTTTAAAATCAAATGACAATGAAGAAATGTAAATATTGGTCCATCTTTAATATTTAATCATTCTTATGGTATAGATCATTGTTGCAAATAAAATGTACATTGATTCATTAAGAATATTCAAACTAAAAGTTTTAAATATAATTTTTAGTCATCACTTAAGACCCTACATTCACGATAATGGAGACATGACACAAATCACTAGGTAGTCCCAACTGTTGTATTTCCAGCGATTTGAGTGCAGCCACCAAGGTCTGTGTAATTGTTATATATGATATATTTGAAGGGTGCTGGTTTATACTTTCAGTCTATCAGTGTTTTGTCACCTAAAGAAAGGCCTGGGTGGATGTATCAACAAATCAGGCTGGGTCATTTGTTTGCAATCATAATGACCTTTTGTGTCATAAATGTAAGATGAGACGGGGGTCCACTTTATTCTCATGCATATCATATAGAGTATGTGAGGAACCATGTAATGAGCCTGCACTTCAATGTGATTTTCATAGGTCGATTATGCTGTTCTTCTATCTTTTTCTTCGAGACCATAAAGTAAGCGTTTTCCGCATTAAGCATCAGAAACTAAAAGAAGAAAAAGTTTTACCAGATTATTAGAAACCACATTTTTGCCGCACCAAACCTTTTTATTAGCCGGGGAGGCGAGGGTGTATTCACCCCTCTAGGCAGAGCTCTTGTTAAATTCGCAGGAATCTCTGACTTCAAGCCAGTTCAGCCTGCTGCCGAGGTGTTGTCACCCTCGCTTTTGGTGTGGGTGACCTTATGGTATTATCATGACCTGGAACTATTCTACAGAGATTAGTGTTTCTATTAGAGGAGCTGTTTAGGGTCTGTCAACTAAGGAAATTTTTACATCTGCAGGGAAGTTGATGGAGAAGAATGAGCACTTGTAGATAACCAATGGCTTCTTGTTTATCAGTGGCTGTCCCAGACATCTTCAAAATGAACTACTTCTTGGCTAGCTATTTGCCACCTTACCTCTGTGATTAAGACACTAGAGTGATTGAGAATTAAAAACACAAAAATACATAGTCTTAAACACAATGGTAAGAAATATGCTTTAAATAAAAACAGTAGAATTTAGCCACCTTGTTGGGATTAAGCTGTTCCCTCATCTCTACAGAATTGATCCCTTCTGTATCTGCAAGGTCTTTGGCCTTTTGGATGCTGGAAATGTTTGCGAACATCTGCAAACAATGTTAAATGCATAACATTGTTTGCGAACATCTGCAAACAATGTTAAATGCATAACATTGTTTGCATTTAACTCACTGCTATTTGATATGCATTATGCATTCAGTAAATAAGTGGCTCTCATGTATACAATTTTGTCTGAATTTTTGCAAAATACCTTAATCCTGGTTCCCCATTTAGCTTGAATTAAGGAAAATATATTCAGTTTTATTTATATTTTATTCTTGTTTATCCCCAGCATGAGCAAAGGAACAGATTGTCCATTTGCAACAAGCTATGCTATGCCATCGGTGGAGCACCCTACCAGATGACAGGGAGTGCACTGGGTTTCTTCCTGCAGATATATCTGCTGGACATTGCTCAGGTGAGTTGGTTGGGATTATGACACACCTGTCCAGACATTTAGTGTCACTTTCACAACACAATTCTTTATATAACCAGCTTGCTGCCCTTAACAGACCACCCTCTTGATGGAAATGAGAAAATATTGTACACCCACTACTTTAATTTCTATGCTGTATTTTCTGTCACATTACGTGTACTAGCATTGATAGACTTGAGGACTAGGAATTTTATATGATCCCTCCTGTTCCCTCCAATCACCTCTCTCATAAGGACACACATAGGACATTGTGCTCGCCTACTCTCAATAACAAAGGGAGCCATTCTCCTGGAAAATGAAGAGGTGGAAAAAGTTTCTCTGTTGTTTCCATTATGGACTCCGTGATAGGGTTGCTCTGTATTAAAGGGCTCACTTGAGCTTTTTCCTAAATGTTGGGGTGGGGTGGATAACTGTAGCATGGGGAGGGGGGCTCACTTGAATGGACTCTGACATTAATTTGCTGGTCATGTCCAAAATAGTGTGTAAGTCAATTGCTACCCAGGGTTTAGCTTTGTTTGACTACAATGATTGTTAAGAGTGTACTTGCTGACACAGCATGGTGCAGATTGTACTGCCAGGAGTGGAGCATTCACCCATTCTGACTTCCAGTTGGGCTTGTCCCCTCAGCTCAGTGCTGGATAAGCAGCTGACAGACTGAGCTGCCAAGTAGCATATTCACTATATAAATTGATTATTGTCAGCTTGTTGCCTTTATTAACTTAAAACAAGCTAATAACTGCTTACTGTAATATTAAAATTACGCTGTTGTCTGCTTTATCAGTCAGTTCAATAGTTTAACTTTGGATGTTGTTGTGGGGACAGTTTTAAGCAAGGATTGGAATGTGTTCCAAAAATGCCAAGAGTATTTTGTGAAGGTGCATACTTTAATGAAGAACGTGCACTTTTAGTGTAAAGCTTGTACTAATCTTTGTGTCCTCTCCTTTGCCAGATTGATCCTTTCTATGCTTCCATCATCCTTTTTGTGGGCCGAGCATGGGACGCCATAACTGACCCCACAGTGGGCTTCCTGGTCTCCCGAAGCACATGGACACGTTTCGGACGCATGCTCCCATGGTACGTTAAATTTCTTTCTAGACACAACTACAACTTCTATAAGATCTGTGAGATTCTTTCGGAAGCTTCCTTCTCCTCCAGTAGTAGAGTTCATGTCCCTGCCAGGTCTTGGCCAATAGCTTGTTGATGAAGGACTCTCATGTCATTGAAGAAGAAGAAGAAAGAATCCTTTATTAGTCACATAGTCAGTACAACATAGTGAAATTACTTCTCTGCATTTGACCCATCCCTGAGGGAGCAGTGGGCAGCCCCTCGTGGAGCGCCCGGGGAGCTAAGGATTCAGGGTCTTGCTCAAGGACCCTACGACAAGTAGACCCTGGTGGGATTTGAACCGGCTACCTTCCGATCTTCTGATTGGGAGACGGCCGCTCTACCCACTGAGCCACAGCTGCCCCATTGAAGCGCTTTTCACATATTTTCTTATTTTATTTGTAAACGCTTAACCCTGGCATCGACTCGGTGAGTCAGAGCTTTGAGTGGAAATTTTCCAACTGTACAGTGTACATGTGTCAATGTTTGGGGGCGGGGCTTTGTCCAGTGAGTTCTTCCAATAGGAGTTAGTGTGGGTCATGCTGATGCAATTCCTGCCACTCCACTTCGTCACTGCCCACGCAAGCATAGACACACGCCTATACTTGTAAATAAAAACAACTGTGAAATTGTCCCAGCTGGACAACAAAGTATAGAAATACAAAAGCACAAAGTCTTTCTGTGTTTCACCTGAACAAATCTAGCCATCCCGTAGTCTTCACATTACCCAGAGAATGACCTTTGGCACAGCAGTGACAAATATAACTCCTGCCTGATACGGTGTCTGCTTCTTTTAGCAAGTATCTAAACCATTTTTCTGGAGGAACTACTCCCAACACTATTTCATATTTTGATAATGCTCTCTAGTTTTTGTGCCAGTGACATCCCCTCATTAAGAGCCACAACAGAGTCCGAAGCTTCAAGTCATGTCAATGTTTTTTTCTGTGTAGCAGCGAGGCTGAGGGATTGGGAGGCATGTGATCAGGCCTTATTCACAGAAAGGTTACGGACCCCTTTCTTTATAGCCACTACATCACCTCCCCCACGTCTCTGCCTTTCAATCGGAGTGCCATACTTGACTCAATGGCACAGGAGGCATTTGTCTGTTTCTTGAATATTGCTTGACTGTTAAATTGTGGTTCCCTGGCACAAGTACAGCCTCTCCTGGAGCTCTCAGGTCCAAAAGGCTTAATTTTACACTGCTATGTAAGAAAAGTAGGGTGCAAGATGATGATGGGAGCTGCTGGTGTGTCAACACAAAAGGTGATTTAGTTGTAATTGTCCCTTTACTGTGTGGGAGCATACGGCTCATACAAAGAGTGAGAAAAAGACGAGACAAGGTACATTTCTCAGCGGGTCTAAGAAGGACTACTAATTGGCGTGCCACAGGGAGATTCTGGACTTTGACAATCTTGTTTACGCCAGCGTTTAATCGTAATATAATCCCTTGTGGCTTTTTCAATGTCTGAATTAAGGCCACAATTGGGATATGAACTCTGTCACGAGGGCCTCACAAGGTTCCATCCTCAGTTTCCTGTGTTTTATTTTCCCTTGGGATAAAATGCATTAAGAACACCTGCATGATCATTTAGAGGACATAGAAATGATCATCCTGTGCAGCTGTTAGTCAACAGATACTCACGATGGGTCAGAAATTTTAATTTATGACAGTTACACATGTGTAGGAACTTTTTTTCATTACCTGTCATATAAGATGCATGTTGAAGTTACAAATGATCACAATGCTTATAAATCCACAAAAATTGTGCAATCTGACGGAAATGTTTTACAACAGTAGCTTCTACAACACTGGAGTAATCTTACACAAATTTGGATTCTTGAGAGTTAATCATACACAAAGTGTTGACAGGTATTTTTAGATTTCTATATATAAGCATTGACTTTCTAAAATGTGAAAAGCAGAAAATATGGCATGGATTTTAATAATATTAATGTTCCTTTTATTAAGCTTAATGTGTGAAATTGTTTGTGCGTCGTTCCTATGATTTATCAAGAGTTAGGGTGTGGAGAGAGAAAATATGTTGTGATTGGCATGTTTAGTCAGTGTATGTTGTATTAAGTCATAGTAGATGTGGTGATATGACTGTGGTTGCCTGAGAGCTGCAAGGAAGCTGCAGAAGGGCTGCTGGACCTGTTCCCTTTTTTAAATTTCCGGTTTTAGAAAGGGGGGGGACAGGAAAGCAGACCAGTCTGTCTTCTCATTGGTCCAGCCCACAACACACCACATCCATGAGCCAATGGCGTTTCAGATATCAGCTGCAGCGTGGCCTGTGGGATTTTAAAAGACAGGCTGTGGAATCTTGGAGGTTACTGCAGTTCAAATTGCGGAGCTGGAGTTGAATGAGTTTTACTGTTTCAGTAGGGCTTAGCAGAGGTGTCACAAGTATATTTATTCTTTATTTTACCAGGTAAAGTCCTCATGGATGTAAAAAATCTCTTTTTCAAGAATGACTGACTGTGGGTTTTCTGTCGACCCTAAAACATCCAATTAAAATTAATTTATTTTTGACAGTGACCGTAAGCTTATAGAGTTCATCCAAATATATATAAACAAATACTGAATGCCTGATATGCATGCCAATTTCCCTTAATATCAGTATATATATATATATATATATATATATATATATATATATAATTGTTGAGTCACTGTAAAGTCAAGACCTACAAAGCAGAATATGAGCTTGGATTTCATCTTTCAATGGCAACTAAAAAGAAAAAGTAACATACTTAAACTGTCACCTGCTAAGTTATCCTGTTGCCAGCTGTCTTTAGTCAGCATTGCTATTTCAGAATGCACATTCGATTCCAGCAGAGGTGTCTGGCCAGTTCTTATATGGAGTCCAATGTCAGGCCCACAAGTTGTCTTAGCCTTGCAACCCATACATTTTGTACTATAAAATAAAGTCATGGACCTACAAGTCCAATCAGATTGCCTTCCTAATGTATTTTTAAAAAGGGTGAATGTCTTACGTCTTGACTAAATAAACCCCTGCTTTGACTTGTACACCACGAATACACACTCCCATAATAACTTCATACAGAGTAGCAAAATTAAGTTACACATATCACCCATCTCTCTACAAATAAGTCTCAAACATATGCTGTTGGTTGGGATTATTTCTGCGTTGATTAGTGGTGATCCCTGACGCTGCTCAGATGCAGGGAACGTTTATTAGTCACTGTTGAGAGGTTGTGTAAGGACTTGACAATGACATATCTTTCTAGGTGGTGTGATGCCGTCATGACTTCATATCCTCTCTGAAAAGGTTGAATCACCTAATGGGAAAGTGTAAAGACAATAGATGGACAAGCTGGATATACAGGCTCTTTCCTGTTCCCCAGACTAGACTTTTTTTTCTTTCAGAGGTGCGGTGTCTCTTGTAATCTCTCATGCGTGTGAGTGTTTATCGGGTCACAGGAAGAAGGATGTGACCACTGGAATTCTACTCCTGCAGTAACGTGGCATTTTTTCCTGTAAAATTACCTAATGGTATATATTTATGGGATGTAATACATGTGAGGAAGATGACTTGGATGTGAGAGCAGAATAAGATAATTCTTTTACGTTTGAACATTTTCTTAGATTAACAAAAGCAACTATATCTAACCTAAGTATATACGTATATGTAGACACATTTTTTTCAATGACTCACAATGACATGAAAATACACTACTAGCCTTGGCTTGCTTGGCATGATGGCGGTGTTCTATCCTCGTATAACCATTAGATCCAGCCTTTCCTGAAACGCCAACAGTTTTATATAATTGAACACAAGGACAGTGTTTCTATTAAGGAGGAACTGTATGATGGAATGAAAGCCAACCCTCATCGTCCACCGTTTGTTATGTAATGAGCAGCCCATCGTGTCATGAGTATTTGTAATTGCTTGCATTCAGCAGGAGGGTTTCATGCCCCTTCAAGCATCACGTTTCCTCCACTGACATTATTGTCTCTTCTATTTTGTCTCCTTCATTTGTAGGATCCTGTTCTCAACCCCTCTGGCTGTAATTTCCTATTTCCTCATATGGTACGTTCCTCCCTTTGAGGACAACAAAGTCGTCTGGTACCTTTTCTTCTACTGTGCCTTCCAGAGCCTTCAGACAGTGAGTACCACATGCGGCGCATGAAACACACTCCACATGACTACTGGGTTGTCCCGTATCGAAAAATAAAGCCATTATTATCAGTTGTGCACCTAATTATACAATTTGAAATGAGATCAAATAGCATACAAATTTAATGAATTGCAATCTTTCCATAATAGTTCTTAGGAATGGGAAAATAAATAGTAAACATTTTAAGAAAAGCAGTTTTTTTTCCTACAAAAAAAGAAGCAATCCACATGTCAGTCAACAGGTTTTGTCCTTTTTTGTGTGAGTGTGTGTTGTTGTTTTTGCTTAAAAATTTAAATGACTATTCTTTCCATGATTTTACTATTAAGTTTACATCATATTATACTTAATTATGGACGTGAGAAATTAAAAAGCGCTGATCCTATCTGGTGTAATACAGATACGTTGTATGTGAACACCAAAGGAGTAATTCTCGGTAGCTCTGCTGCACTCCATGCAGCTTTGAGAAAGAGATTAGTAGTCTTCATGAAACAATAGAGAAGTCAGGTGGTAAAAAGGGAAAAAATATAAGTTAAGTGACCTGAAGAAGGAGTTCAGGAGTGATAAGAAACTAACACCCCTGTTTCAGCCTGTGCTATATGATGTTAGCTCTCTGGGCTCTCAGCCATATTTTCAGACAATCACATTTGTGTGATTCATACAAAAGCCAAAATGTCAAAACAAGAATTTGTTTGTGTGTGCTGATCTATTTAATCACTGAGGGCAGAACCTTTCTGTCCTGATTGCAAACTGGGGTGTACAGGCGAACTTACTTCTGGTGCTTGTGACACAAGCCCTCATTAATGGGAAGATTGTGTCAGGAAGGGCATCCATCCAAAAACCTGTGCCAGTTCATCAGTGCAGATGGGCTTTCGCTGTGGCCACCCCTAATTGGGAGCAGCCAATTAAGATGAGACGAGCTAAGGTGATACTTTATTCATCCCACCGGGGGAGATTGCGGTGGTATAGCAGCAACAAATTACATGAGGGATACAAGTGAAATAGAGGGAATAAAGAGACACAAGAATTATAGAAGAAGGGGTTAAACCAGGGTTTAGGCTTAAACTGCTGGCAGTATCTGGTTGTGGTTTAAAAAAGTGAATAAGTATTGTCATAAGTAGGTAACTATATACAGTGAGTGTATATTAATACACTGTGCATTGGTACAGGTGATATGTTAGGGTGAGGGAATGAGCGGGTGGGAGGGGTGGAGGACCTGTTTTGACTGCGACAGGGACATGTTGTAGAGTTTGATGTCAATTAATAAAAAAGACAGGATGTGTCTTTGAGTAGAACAGCGGGGCATCAATAGTCTCACTGAATGTGCTACTGTAGCAGTGTACAGACTGAAAATCTGGATGAGAGGGGTTCTCTATGATGTCCAGAAGTTTGGACAGATCAGCTACAGCTTTCAGGGAGACCAGACCAGCCACCAGGACAGATCCAGCCTTCTTCAATTTATAATATAACCTTTGGGCATCCGCAGCTTTAACAGTTTCAAATAAAAGAGCAGAAACTTACTAGTTTTAGAGGTATCTTGTTATCCCTGGAGATATCCCTTCTTTTTTTATTTATCTTTTATCGAACATAATTGACAGCTGTAATTTTCTCAACTTGCTCTGCTCGTTCTTTCCAAATCAGTGCTTCCATGTGCCGTACTCTGCCCTCACCATGTTCATCAGCACAGAGCAGAAAGAGAGGGACTCTGCCACTGCTTACAGTGAGTATCTTAGTCAGCATGGAAAATGTTCTTGTGTGTAAAAAGAAAAGTGTCACCTCTAAGTCAACATGCCTCCTATTTTCCCTTCCAATCAGGGATGACTGTGGAGGTACTTGGAACTCTTCTTGGTACAGCCATCCAGGGGCAGATTGTGGGTATGGCGAATGCTCCCTGTCTCCCAGGACCCGGTGATGTCATTGCAGACCTGAGCAACTCCTCAAAGCCTGGTGGACTTAATGACTCAGTACCGGTCATTTCCCTGGAGCAGACGGTAATTACACATATTTCGGCGGGTTTGAAATCAAATATCTGTTCTAAATTGCTAAAATGTACCCATAAAAAAACAGATCTGCACATAAGTTCCTGAAGACGTTAACCCTTTATGATACGGAAAGAATTGCTGCAAATTCGTGGCAACTAAGTAGCTGTCAGTCAGGACCCATTTCTCTGACTGTCACGCATCATCGCTGCAGTTTGTCCATTTGTTTGGATAGAAGCTAGCATTCATGCCAACACCACAAGAATGTGAAAAACCTTGGTTAACTGTCAGGAAGTTCGTGTCCCTTCAGAAAAGGAAATGGCAACAAGAAAAATGCAAACAAATCAGAACAAACATTTAAGGCATTAATCTCAAAAACTGCGCAATTTTTTTTTATCCAAATATGTCACCAACCACTGGTAGTAGCACCTTGCTATCTCTTCCATTAGGGCCAGGTACAGCTGGCCACCACACACAATTCACAAAAAAAGGTAACGAGAAAACTGAGGAGTGTCAGAAAGCAGTAGCGGCCTTTGTGTTGATAGGGCTCAAAAGGCTTCCAGAGCAGTTGTGAGGTTTCTTATGTGATAAAGCAATTACACTGATCCACGATCTAATTAATTAATTATTTTTGGTACATTGACATTCACTCGTGTTTTTCATGTTAGACTGGACTTACTTCTGGTTACAATTTAATTTTGTTTATATTAGCATTTTTTCTAATTTTAAACTAATACCTTCTAGAGGATTATTTCCCATTGAAATACCTTTATTCAAGAGTATAATCCCTTTACATCTAGGTGAGGTGTTTTTCGATGTTGTGCATAGTGTGTGATGTCACATCACAGTAAAATATAGGACAACTTGGGAATTTTTTTTTTTTTTAATTCAAAACAGCTTTTGGTATAATCAACTATTCCTGATTGATCTTTATCTGCACATATCTGTGAGAACAAATCGTGGTTGCTAAGTGTCCTCCTCTTCCTCTCTCACTCTCTCCATCCAGAAAGAGGCCTATATGATTGCTTCTGGAGTCATCTGCATCATCTACATCCTCTGCGCTGTTGTTCTCTTCTTTGGTGTCAGGGAACAAAAAGGTACAGCATCACTTTCTCAAACTGTCTCAGATCTTGCTGTTTAGATGCCATTATGCACTATTTCAAAGTAAAAATGAGGGCAAAAACTAAATCTATGTTTTAGTGAGATAGGCAGGAGTTCATGGATTTTTTTGTCACTAATAACCGACATTACATGGGTCTAAGTCCCTGATTTGACAAACATAAACACTTGGATATTGAGCTGTTGTTGATTTATTCTTCTTCGTCCAATGGGAATGCATAGTTATAGCTAGATGCTCTTGCGTGACTTTGGGCTAATAGGCTGTGTGAGGGCACACAGGCATTGTGTTAAACCCTGTAACCACTGACAGGACTAATAGCAATCCAGTGAAGGGCGGAAGCTGCTCCTCATAACAAATTAAGTGGAAAAAAAACATGAATGTAGGAATACAAAAGACGGAAATCTTCACGTTTATGTAATGTTTTTTCATTTCCCCCCTCTTTTTTCAGAGTCTTCTCGTCCCAGATCAGAGCCTATGTCTTTCTTCCAGGGGATTAAGCTGGTGATGGGGCATGGACCGTATGTCAAACTGGTCATGGTCTTCCTCTTTACTTCTTTAGGTTTTATGGTGCGTATATTGACAGATACACAATATAAGTATAGGCTTGGTTAATGCATGTACAGTATGTCAATCTCACCTCACCCTGCCCACCCATCTCATGTTAAATATTGGAAGCCTCTTGCTGGTTTCTGTTCCCATCCACAGTTTACTTAGCACCTGCAAGTTTAGGATGAAGGAGTTTATATTCAGGCCGTAGAGTATGACTGAGTCTCTGTGCTTCGTCCTGCAGCTTTTGGAGGGAAATTTTGCCCTGTTCTGCAGCTCCACACTGGGCTTCAGAAACGACTTCCAGAACATTCTGCTGGTCATCATGGTGAGTACACACACACAGGTGGCATTTTCAGGCTGCAGACAAATGGGTGCACTGTTCCCATAGCGATGACTGTATCTCCCTCTGCGTATGAGACCTTGAGCAGCCCATTTGTGTGGAATAAGTTAAGCCATTAGCTCAGGAACAAAAGCTTCCCTCCCGGGGCGATCGCATAAACTGTCTTCTGTTACAAAGCTGGTCTCTACTTGGGTTGAAAGCAGTTCTTCCTGGCTGCCCAGTTCCATGATGTGTGTCTGCTTTACCCGAATGTCATCCCATTCCCACACACGAGCCACATTTTATTATCCCTCAAATCATTTTCACCCCTTTTTTTGGGGGAAAAAACTACTGGTATCAAACCATCTGCACAGATCCTTACTGGTATTAAACTGAATTTATCCAAAAATGTGACTTTTTGTCGCACGCACTACATAACGGTACAGGATGAGAAAGTCTGTGTTGGTCAGGTTGAAAGGATTACGTGTTTTGATCCTTTACTTTATGGAAAGGATTATCGAGCCACGGCCCGAGACCTTTTGTTCAATAATTTTGTGAAATTACTTCAACAGTGGTGCTTTGACAGAAACGACCTCTTACAAATTTTCCCATCCTGTTCCTTCGCTTCAGGAATCTGAGATCTCAGATTAATTCTGATTGCTCAGGACTTGTTAGAACAGAGATAAATTAAAAAAAACTCTAAGTAAAAGGTATTAAATGTGGACTGACACTCGTCAGTCCACATTAGTCATTATGTGACTAGTTGTCACATAATGGAATGAAAATTAAAAATGTAAATTAATTTTGCTGTTCTGAGACTGAGAAAGAGACTGAGAAAGTCTAGACCTTTATGTCAGAGATCTAACCTTTCAGATCTACTCCGTCTCATTTGACAGAAATGCACTGAATGAGTTTATGTAAAACAGACTTTACGAGATCTGCTGAGACGATAAAGTCGCGTATATAACATACACAGGTCGATAATGTTAGATTGCTGAGGGAGCCGACTGTAAACACTTGGTGCAGAGGTGGCTGACTGTGCAAGGAAGTTTTTCATGCTGCTGATGCGACACAAAATACATAAAACTGAAGGAAACTTAAAACCTCAGAGAAACCATACAAACAACTTTTGAAACCACAGTAATGCTAATATAAACACGCATGACATTACACAGACCGACATAATGTGGGTGTTTCAAATCTTAGCGTTTCATCCTATTAGAGAAGGTGAGAAAATACAATCGAGCCGCGGCGTCTGCTATCTTTACCTTCAGTCAAGCCCGCAGGGGTCAGTGGCCAAACTGATCTGAGTTCTCTGTAACCTGTATGAGTTTCATCAGTATGTTTGAGTAAAACAAAACAAGAAAGCTGGATTACTAGACTGTGAATGTTTTCCCCCTGCAGCTCTCTGCTACTCTGGCCATTCCTTTCTGGCAGTGGTTCTTGACTCGCTTTGGGAAAAAAACTGCTGTTTACGCTGGCTCGATGGTAAGACCCACAACCGCATCACTTCAGGCGCTGTGAAGCTTGAAAGATTGACAGAAATTTAATCATTCTAGAATTCTAGTGTCAATAAGAGTCTCTCTTCTTTCCAGTCTGTGGTTCCCTTCATGATTCTTGTGGTGTGTCTGAAGAGTAACCTCATCGTCACTTACGTTGTCTCCTTTGCTGCTGGAGTTGGTGTGGCAGCAGCCTTCCTGCTCCCTTGGTAAGACCTCTGCTCATTCTGTTTTCCTTTTTCATGTTCACTCATAAATACGTTTATATATAAAACCAGTCGTTACTCTTACTCTATTTGTTTTTCAGGTCTATGCTGCCTGACGTTGTCGACGATTTCCAAGTGCAGAACCCCGAATTTACTGGCCACGAAGCTCTTTTCTATTCCTTCTATGTCTTCTTCACCAAGTTTGCTTCTGGAGTCTCCCTAGGCATTTCCACTCTCAGTCTAGAGTAAGTTTTCACTAAAGAACAAGCACACACAACCTATAAATTCCTTTTTTTTTTATTGAGGGAATTATACAATAATACAATACACTAGCTCTATACATCGTATTTCCCTTCATTTTATTTATCAAATTCACACATAAACAAAGAAATCCATTTTTATTAAACCCTCCCAATATTGCAGCTATTGTGTTCATATCACAGAATATAAATAATATTATTATTGAATGCAGGTGTTTATTTTCAAATTTATCTGGAGGTTGGCAGTTTGATCCTCAGCCCTTGAAGTCTACTGCAACAACTGTGTCTGGGTCGTTGAGCAAGACCATAAACCCCAATCTGATCCCCGGGTGGTTCACATGGGCAATTCACAAAATTATCTTGCATGTATGTATCTGCTGTGTATGACTACATGATAATGCAGATAGGAATTGTTATTATTATATCTTCCGAACACAGATATACATTTTAGGTTATGCAAACATACTATAGTCATCTGATTCCTTTTTTTTTTTAGTGCAAGTGAGGCTAAGCCAAATCTCCCAGACCACAAATCCAACATCTAAAGCTTTGATTTACTTTCATTGGATTAGATTAAGTACAGTAGAGCTGCAGTATAGCGTCACATGAGTGACTTTACGGCTTAGTGATGGCTTCTGGTCAAATATTTTGTGCCTTCTCATCTAGATCTTGGATTTATTAAAAAAAAAAAAAAAAAGGATCACCCAAGTAGATACCTGACTTTACATCACCTCTCATTGATGCTTAAGAAAGGTGTAAAGTATCCCTGCTTTCATTGTTGTCATAATTGTGTTCTCCTCTTCAGTTTTGCAGGTTACATCAGTAGAGGCTGCTCTCAACCAAAGGAAGTAGATCTAACACTGAAACTACTGGTGTCCGCTGCCCCCGTGGCCCTCATCATAATCGGCTTGTGTATTTTGTATTCATATCCAATTGATGAGGAGAGGAGGCAAGGCAACCGCAAACTTCTACAGGAGCAGCGGTAAGGAATGTCCATTTAAACATTTCATCATGTGTGAGTCGATGAGACAAAACAACTGAAAAGGCTCTTTATTTTCTCTCGCAGGGAGAACGAGGCAGACTCAGAAACAGACTCCACAGAACTGGCCAACATCATCTAGCCTTTTAGAGACACATCACCATTTTGGTGATTTTGTGGTATTTTGCACTGGATGGGACCAACGGACCTGGGCTTGTCGGATCACACAGGCGCTGCCTTGTCCAATCAGTCTGCTTTTGTTCCACATCCACAAAACTTGATAACAAAACATTTTCCGGGCGTGAAATTCACTCTACTCTTTTCTTTTTCTTTTTTTTTCCAGTCAGATCTCCAAAGCCTTACTACTTTAGAGTACCGTGCAACATTTTTTCAAAAGATGGTCTTTGCACAGTACTATGAAATGTGTAAATGACGGGAGCATGTTTCGTCTCGTGCTGCCTCTATTGGTGCTACTTGCTGCAGCTGTTTCCATCGACACGTACAACATTCATTACCTTGAGCACTAAGCTAAAAGCAACTTGATACTTCTGAAATGTAAACGTCATGAGAAACCTGCAAAAGTGGTTAAACCGCCTTAATTTCATCCCCCATTTGTGTTAAAATTCAAAGCGGACAAACTTGACACTTGTGACGACCACTTGGGGTCGTCGACTCTCGAGTGCGTTTAGAACATGTTTAAATGTGTTTTGTAATTTTATAATAACATAGTTTACTACAAAACTGATAGCCAGTATGTTTCAGTGTGTTTCTATCGCATTCCCATCTCTTTTCTTTTTTATTTTAAAGAAGCCGCCAATAATGTGATGTAGGAACTAATGGCCAATTGGCCACAGCAGCGCTCTCAAGGGCTCCCACTAGTTCCCTGCCATAACCCTTAAACCACTACAGCATTACATGCCTTTAGGTCTCATGAAATAACTTAAATGTTTTTTCCAACATTTTTTTTTTCATGTTTATTATGGGGACAGCTACTGACGAAGACAAGTAAACGCTTATTTTGCCCTCTAAATGCTTTAATTTCCTGACGCTGAGCGTAGCCATGACTACAGTCGGTACAAATGTAAGAATTTAAATATTTATTTTACTGTTTGTTTGTGGGATTTTTTTGTGTTTTGTTGTTTTAATTATTGTTTTGGTGGTGAAAAGTCACATGGCCTGTAGATCACTTCAAGGCCGGTAAGGTTCCAACTGCATGATTTGCCTTCAAAATGAGGAAAACGGTATGAGTCGTTTAAAAATAAAACAAAAAAATATATATTTGCACACCTTTAAATGCATGTGTGTTAGCTCCTCGTGCTTTAAAAAAGGGAAGTACATAAATGGGTTAAAAAAAAAAGAAGCATACTGGATAACATTTGTTGTCGTCTCCCTCTGGTGTTTTTTGAATGTTGTTTTGTATATATGTTTATTGAAGGAACAAGGATGGGTTGTGATCATCTTAATCCCCCATTAAAATGGGGTTGACATATTTCTTTTGGAAATGTGGTTATATTTATATACAGTGTCATGTTATACATAATGTTAAATCCTTGACATGTTTAATGCAACGGGGCTGCTGATGTGGAAATGCCCATACTCATTTGGTCTATCTCTCACAAGTTCCTTGTTTACTGTACACACCAACATGTTGCCATTTCCTCTCTAAGCCTGTAACTTTTTCATCTCGTTTTATTTTGTCGGTGCATTATGTCTCTTGGAATCCTTCAAAGAATTTCCCTCATGAGTCATGAGGCTGCAGCCAAATGTGTGAGCTTTAACCCCTCAGAGACCTCCTGTCAATATGTATATAATGTATTTAAACCTGTAAATATCTTGGTATTTGTGGCTGCAAATGAATCAAACTGATGTACACTGTACTGTAGTTATTTAAGAAAGAACTGTTGAGATTAAAATGATAATAAATACTAAATGATAAGTGTACTTTGAAGGAGTCGATGACATTTCTTTACCATGTTACTCTAGATTTATCTCTAGCTTTTATGATGCTCAGTAGACAAAAAATGAAGGATATCGTGGTGCTCATCTATTTCCTGGCAGAGGAAGAGATATGCATCTAAACTCGACAATCGCATAAAAGCATCGTAATGATAACTAGCCAGAACCTAACCTACTTAGGAAATGTTTTATGCTTCATCTGAGAAAGTTGTGTAAGTAGAAACAACTAAAACGAGTACGTGGTTACTCACAAAATAGTAATTTCTGTCAGTTCATTCACCCGTCTACCATGACGGGAAGGAAATGATCACATTTTGAATAAGAGGCAACACCTCTCAGTGTCAGGTGCACTTAGGCAGAGAGCCTTATTTACGGTGAATGTTCGCCATCTAGTGTCAGAGATCTGTCCAAACTTTTAAAAAGTTTGATAAGCCTGTCCCTCTCTATTGAGAGCATGATGTGGTACCTGCAGCCTATTCACGGGTACTCCAACCCATCCAGGATGACACATCCACAAGTTCCACCGCAAGAATGGCTGCTGTGTTCTCCAAGAGCAGTCTCTAGACCAGTCTCTAGAGCACTGAGGAGATACCATAAGACGGGTCATTAGACTAGGAGAGCTGGACAGGACCGTAGAAGGAAAACAACCCAGCAGGAGAACAGGTATTTGCTCCTCAGTGTGAAGAGGAACAGGAGGAGCACTGCCAGAACCTGATAGAATCACCTCCAGAACTGCTGGTGAGATGTTTCTCACCAAACTTTCAGAAACAGACTTAGGGCCTAACATACTCTAGTGGGATCTGTCCTCAACACGCAGCTGGATTGATGTTCACCAGAGAACACCAGAATGGGCAAGTTCTCCATTGGCGGGCCGTTCCCTTCGCAGATGAGTTTGTTGAAAGTGAGCTCATATGACAGACGTGAAAGAGTGGAGACGCCATGGTGAAGGTCCATGTGTTAGCCAACGGTACCCTAGCTGCTATTAGGTACCAGGATGAAATTGTAAGACCCACAGTCAGATCATACGCTGGTGCAATGGTTCCTGGGTTCCTCCTGGTTCAGGACAAATCCCAGCCTCATGTGGTCAGAGTGTGTATGCAGTTCCTGGATGAAGAAGGCATTGATGCCATTGACTGGCCCTCATGTTCAACAGCCCTGAATCCAACTGAGAACCTATGGTCCATTATAAGTAGCGCAACAGACTGTCCAGGAGCTCATTGATGCCCTGATCCACTTCTGGGAGGAGAGCCCCGAGGGCACCATCCATTATTTCATCGGGAGCATGCCCAGATGTTGTCAGGAGTGCTTACTGGCACATGTGTTGAGTTGTTACGAAATGCACACCAGTTGGATCCGTCATTTTGGTTCTTCACTTTGATTTTGTGTGTGATTTAGCATCCAGTCAGCAATGGGTTTGTGATTTTAGTTTCCATTGACCATTCTTACGTCATTATTGTTCTCAATAAACTACACACTTTATATCAATTAGGCCTATGCTGTTGCGCCCGACCACAAGGCTATGTCCCTGAAATGTCCCTGATCCCCTGATTGAACTCCTCAGATTAAATGTAGAGTAGGGATGGGAGATTCTGGCTAAAATGAGAATGGCAGATTTTTGCTTAGAATTGAGATTGCAATTCCCCGCACGATCTTACCCTTCAGTTTACATCATAGTGCACTTTGTTATGGACATGAAAAAATATAAATATATATTATATATATATATATTATTATATGTGGTGAAGGTCCATGGTTCATGGAGTGAACAACTGTAAAACGGTCTGTTATTGGCTCTATGCCCTTATAACTGGTGTTTTAACCTATCTAGCACAAACATTACAAACTGTCAGCCGTTATAAATATACTTGAACTGGAGTCTAACCATTGATGAACTGATTACTCATTAAACTTACAGTAGCTTCAAACTTAACAGTAGAAACGTTTTTCTTCTTTTGTGGTTTAAGCTCGGCTACTACATGAGAATTTACTGCTAGAAGAATAGCACATAGCCTTTGCTGTGTTCAGGGACACAGTGAATTCCAATGTCATGTAAAAAAACACATCAAATACTGAAAAGTTAGATAGGCAGACACAGAGACGCAGACAGTAAATCTTTTTTTCCTTTTTTCCACTTACAGTGGGTTTTCACAGTGATAACTTGAAAGAATCGGGTAAAATTGGCTGTCATGATCGAATCTGACTTTGGCTATTCCTGACATGTCACCCTCTAGTGAGCACCTCCTCCAGGTTACAAGTGACAAAGATTGGTAGCCTCCCTGAAACAAGAAAATTAAGTAGTAGAAAGAAAAAGCTGACACGAAGAAAGAGTTAAGGACTTATAAGAGACTACCACTCCTGTCTCTGCTTGTGCTAAGTGATGATGATGCTCTCCAGCTACTCAATAGACCTCCTACTTAGCACACAGTTGTTAACTTAGCATTTAGCTTAGCATTTAGGGTAGGCAAGCTAAAGCTCATTTTAGCACTTAGTAACTCCCATAATCCCCAAAGGCAGAGATACAAAATACCAGGACATGGTCTTAAAGCCCCAGACCCCGCTCGTTGTAACATAAACTGAGGCTAGGCTAGCAAGTTTTGCTGCAGCTCACCTTATAATTTATAATTCTGGAGAATTGCCATACTTAGAGATCATTTATAAGTCTGAATCTAGATTGGATCTTTTACAATTAATCGTCCGGCCCAAATGGGCATCTTGACCACAGTATTTCTTTTTTATTTTTTTTAAAGAACGTTCACGCTGGGAACAGCGTGAAACATATATCCTCCTAAAATAGATCTCCTCAAGTTAATTCATATGCACTAAATTTGGACTAAATTGGATCAATGGTTAAGAAATTATGGACTGAAACTTTTGGAGATAAAGCTCCCCCTAGTGTCGGAAACATACAACAGACGTTTTCCCGACATCACTCCAGTTCTTCCTCGTAATAAGGTCTATTACGGTACACAACATAGAAACGATCCATGAAGTAATATTGAGTTATGTCCTAAAAACAGTGTTTTCTGTGAACAGCCCCTCCTTGTGAGTTAAATATGAACTGTTAAAGTGAAGCACAATGATTTAGTGTTACATCTCCTCGAGTTAATTCATAAACATATAATTTGGACTAAATTGGATGAGTAGACAGTTAAAAAATTTAGGCCCAAAACTTTTGGTGATAAACGTCCCTCCCATATACAACTGAGCTTTCCCAAAATAACTACAGTTCTTCCTTGCACAATGGTTTAAGTGGGTATTAAATTTGAAAATGGCACATGATGTAACTTTTAATTTTTAACCAGAAAATAAGTTTTTCTTGGGAAAAGAAACAAAGGAAGAACTGCATTTAATTTTTGAAAGATGGGTTGTACATTTCCAACACTATGGGGAGCGTTAGCTTCAAAGGTTTTCAGCCCATAATTTCCCAACCATTGGTCCAAATAGTCCACATTTGGGGTATATAAATGGACATGAGGGGCTCTATCTTGCATATAAAATACCATCATATCATATACTCAGATAGTTCATATTTTACTCACATGGGGAAGCTTTTTCTTTTTTTTCGGACATAACTTCACGTTTAATTTGAGAAGTTCTATTGGGGGAATTTCTTGTGTAACGCAGGGAATTGGGAACTTTTGGGGGATATACCCTGTCGCTGTCGGGGAAGACATGTTGGTTTCAGAATGAAGACTACCCACAATGATCAGTCAAGTCAAATGTCTTATGTTGAGCATTAACGCAAACTTTTTACAAAATGTACACGTATCAGCTATCAGATTAAATACACCTGCCTAATATTGTGTAAATCCCCTTTTTACCCCAAGAACAGTTCTGCAATATCCCTGCAAGCTTCAGTGAGCTCTGGTCAAACAGGAAACTGTAACATAACTAACCTAACACCTGGAACAAGATAATATTCTGTGTTTGTGTTCACCTGTTTGTGGTCTCATTGTTGGCCCATGACTCATTGTCCTATGTATTTAAAGCTAATATACATATTTATAATTTAACAACATGAGATTTGACATTTCATGACGAGATAAAATTTACAGGAAGTCATAGCTTTTATTTTTTTAAATGCAGAAGACGCAAGAGTCGACTTCCTGTTAGCTCGCCGCAGCTAATGTAAATACATCAGCATCAATTAATAAGTCTTTGGCTTCTTGTTCACAGTGTCTTTATTAACACGTGGACATAATAGTGAAGAAACCACGACGAAGTTAGCTTGACGAGCACGCGTCGTAAAAATACTCAGATAAATGTTTCATTTATTTGTCAAACCTTAATTTCCTCCTTTACCCGAGATAGTTTGTAATGGCTGCTAACGCTCCAGTACCAGGCTTACCGAACAAGATGCGGGTAGCCATCCTGGCGGAGCTGGATAAGGAGAAGAGGCGGCTTATGCAGAGCCAGTCAATGAACAGCCCCGGAGCCAACATCCCCCTGTCGTCCAGACCCACTCTGAAGGAGGCCAGGGACAGCGCAGAGCAGCAGCACATCGCCGCTCAGCAGAAAGCCGCCCTGCAACACGCTCACGGCCACTCCTCCGGCTACTTCATCACTCAGGACTCCTCATTTGGAAACCTCATCCTCCCGGTGCTCCCTAGACTGGAGCTGGATTTCTGACTCTTAACATTACCGAACATTACCGGGGTGTGGTCCGGCCCAGATGGACACTGACAACAACTAGAAAGAAGTGGACCTAAATGTTTACCAATTTTCTCTCTCCATGTGTTATTTATCATTTGATATGGGGTCCTGGAAAATTCACTGACTGATGGGGAATTAGGGTCTTCAGGCAGAACAGAGCTATAGACAGATGAGCCATATTATTGTGACCACTGACAGGTGAAATTAGAATAACATTATCTTGTTATAATGGCACTTTTCAGTGTTAGGGGTACTTTTGTCCTCAATGTCCTTGTGTTAAAAGGAGGTCAAATGTAATAATCGGAGCAACTTTGACAAGGGCCAAACAGGGATGTCGTAACGACTGGATCAAAGCATCTCAATTGCAGGTCAAGCTGGGTGCTCTGTCTGCAGTGGATAGAACCTACAAAAGTTGGCTAGGAAGGACAATTAGTGAACCAGCAACTCGGTCATTGGAGCCTAAGTCTCATCAATACACATGTGGAGTGAAGGCTAGTCCGTCTTATCCGATCCCACAGTAGACCTCTTAAGCACAAATAACTGAGGAAGTTGATGTCGGTTCTGATTGATGTGTCGGCACACAGCTCATCACAGAGGTGTTTTGGCAGCACAAAGGCGTCAACGCAGTATTACCTAGGTGGTTTTAATTCTGTTTGACGAGTGCAAATATGATATGAAGTGTGATGTGCTGTAATTATACAAGCATCATTACTAGGGGTGTAAGGAATCATCGATCTGGATCGGTATATCTCTTATTTCTATATCTGTTGAACGACAATCCAATCAAATCGATGGAAAGTCAAAATACCGATATATATTTTTGTTTTAAAGACACACCTTTATTTTACTACCAGTGCAGGCTTGCAGTGTTGTCCATACACAGGCGCCCTTCCCTATCAGCACACAGACCTGTGGACCAATGGGAACAGCCAGAGACTGCTGCTTATGTTTGTACTTTAAATCTGTTCTCCCTGAACGTTAGCTTTCACTTTGGCAGATAACCCGTTCTTTTAATGTGCGATAAAGGCTTCCAGGTGCAGTCTGAATGTTTACTGCCTCACAACAATGTTGAAAAATATTAGTATTGACGGCGTGACCATAATCAGTCAATACACGAGTAAGAAAACTATTTCACTAAATATATATTTGTCAGTTGAACTCAAAAACGTGTTTAGTATGAGATGCTGAGTTCTAACATAATACAAATGAGTCAATGCAAAAAATATATTGTTTGTAAGACATTCATTATGAGTGGCTGTTCACAGAAAACCACAGCCTTTTGTTGGTGTTTTGTTCTGTAAGATGTAAAACACTCAGACTTTATTTTGTCCAAACCACTGAGCACAGAGAACCTTTCAAATACAATGTCATGAAACATCAATGTAGACACTCATGTATTTAATATAAAGGTAATAAGGCATCCCTAATCTTAACATATAAGAAAAAAATAAATACAATTTTTACAATGTTACTTAAGTATTGACTACATTAGAATACTTTGAACTGTCTTTATTATCATCATCCAGTCTTCTGCTCTAAATATGTGAATGTTAATCTCTGTTTATTTATTTATTGGTTTATAATGTTGTGGACAATTCCCATTGGGGCAGCTTTAGTCTCTATGGTTAATTTCCAGCTGTAGTCCTTGGCAATTGACAGTGGGCACCCTTAATCAAATTATATAATAATACATTATTAAAAAAGAAAGAAAGAAGGCAGAGAAGTAAAAGCACAACAACAGTTCATGAGATTAAAACAACATAAACAGTAATCATATACAAAATGCAAGCAGTTAGTGAAGAATTGGGGGCAGAGTACAGAAACTAATTTCTGCAGTTGTAATTGTCAACAAACCTTTTTTTTTCAGTGTTTTGTAAATGTAGCATATGTGTGTATATATTTGATGTGGCTGGTTAGTGAGTTCCAGTTTTGTATTACTGTAGCAGAAAACATTAGTTGACCAAGTGTGTTCTTCCTGAATGGGACTAAAAAGTTGCTTTGGGGCTCTGAAAGGTTGCTTTGAGGCTCTGCTGAGCTCAGTCTGTGGGAGGGATACACGAAGAAGGTAAATCTGAAGATAGTAAACATTCTCAAATACAAAGGACAAAAGTTAACCTCCAGAGTTGGAGAGGAATGTTTTACTGTTGAACTTACAGTTGCTTGTTGCATCACACGAATGCTTCCCATACTAGCATCTGGAAAATACCTGTATTAACTTTGTTTTTGAGATTTAGAATTCGATTTACTTGCCAGAAGAAAGCATAGAAAGCTCAACAAGTCTATTTTTTAATTTGTCTAAAAACCTGACATCATTTTAGATATATTCCCAAATGTTCACATTCTACATCTGCATCCTTCTAGACATCAGGTCCTTTCATGTCGGTTAAGGCTTTCTCACTGGCTGACGTGTCTGTTTCTCCATGCATCTTTGCTGTCTTCTATTTTGGGTATGTGGAATAAATAACTGAAAATAATTGGCAAAATTTATGCACGCTACATTTGTTAACAAACTTCTCTCAATTCTGTAGAACATCTCACGATCGCTACCCTGAAATTGCAGCCTACAACAACAATCTCAAGGGAAGTAGCTGCCTAGTCTCCTACCTGGCTGGAGAACCCAAAGGGGTCAACAGTACTGAATGATATCACAGATTCTGATCAACTGGAACCGATCTGTAACCATTTCCTGCATTGCTGTTAGCATGTGGTGCCTTCGCTGTTACTGCAGTTATTTTTTTTCATTGAATTTTATTGTGACAGAATATTCTTCTTGTGCTGCATAATAAAAACAATTTAAAAAAAGATGTATGGCTTGGTGTGTTTTGTTAATATCAAGTTAATCCAGTCCTCATTAGCCGGATGAGGTTCCTTGGGATTGTAAATCCATTCCACCAAAAGGCTGCTTTCTGTCAGAAATGCTTTCAAAATTGTCAGTAAGCTTTTTTTTACAAATTCTTAAAAGACGTAGAGTATAGCCCAAGGAGCAATAAAAAAAAAGGAGCTGTCTTTATGGAGGTCTTCAAACTCAAAATAACATTTTTCTGGATCCACGTCATATTTTAATGAGTTCTTCCATGCCAAATACCAAACCCACCTAGGAAGTTTTAAGAAGATCCGTAGAGCGATTTTTTGCCTTGTGGTAAACACATCAGATACATGTGAGAGTGGTAATGATCTTCTCATTAAATTCTCTGCCAGACATTTAAACATTTCATTAATCATATATCCAACATATTAGCTATGAAGGAGAAAGTTCCCAGGGCATCAAATTTAAATAAGAAATATTTTTTCCTTTATTTGGAATCACATAGTTGCATCAGTTCTCAGTCATCTAATGCTTGATACTTTTAAAGAGTGATCACTTTTTTCTTTATGATTGTCACAATATAAACATTGAACACAGAAGTCGAACATTGGGTGTTTTAAATTAAGATAAATGACAAAAACAAATGAAAGAAATTTGCATGCACTAGCCTCATTGAAATGACGATTCTTTCCATTGTTAAGATTTCATATGTAATGTTTTACCAATGTTCTATAGATGGGGTATCTAGTTTAAGCCACCCTCTCCATGTGGTTGAGCTTGAAATCTTCCATTGAAATTCACAATATTTTATCCAGACTTCATCTAGAATGTTAGTTTCCTTTTCCCATTTTTGTTTTATATAGGTGATACTAGGCTAGTTTGAAATGCAATTTGACTCTCTGGCATAGAATTATAAACTCTCATACATAGTTATAATGTATAAATATATTGGTATTTTAGAGGTTATCAGGCCATTATGGCCTTGACACAACATGGTGACCACAATACCTCAGTAGCTACGTCCAACCCACAGTCCACTAAGTTAAATGTTTACAGTTCTTCTGTGGTTACTGATGGTGAAGTTTGCTTATTACCAAGAAAAAAAAGGATTAAAAGCTATTGTTTTCCATATTTTTCCTGATCTGCACAAATTGATTTTAATTTAAAAATATTTAAATAAGAATAACATCAAAGCAAAGTGTTTCCCCTCTACTTTGCCTTTCTGAAAGCTTCCTGCCTTCAAATTTGGAGACTTGGGTAGCTGGGTATTGACATGTACCTGGAGGTAAGAACTTATTAAAGCTGCAGAACATGGTATTGAAATACTGTATTCTGCAGCTGTAATGCTTCTGAAGATTGTGGACAGAAGACCCTGGTGTTTATTCTAATGTCTTGAACAACCGACCCAGTGTAAGTCCCAGGGAAACCATCTGATCCCTGAAAACCCTGCTGATCAAGCCAGTACCTGCACATATAGTAAATTGTGGTCTCTCCATCAAAATAGCACTTTATACCTTTGTATATATGCAATTTTAAAACAACTTCTACGTGTACTTTAATGATGGCGCTCAACACTTTAATTACAGTACTGGCATTTTATTTGCAATACAAATAATCTTTTTTTTTTTTGTATTTATTGGTTTCTATTTATTGAATATTTAAACCCATACTTATTAAATGTTTGAACAATGTGTTAAATGATTGTAATGTCTGCTGTCGGGTGCTGTAGCGGTTGATAGGCTCTACCTGGAAAAAACTTTACCCAACTTCGTGTTTCCAACCTAAACTTCCACCACACAACCAGCCGTGGAATCTGAGCTCGATTGCTTTCCCCTGCAGTCTAGGCTAATTCGATCGCAGACGTGACGTCATCACTGATGCAACCTTTCTGACAGCTTCAGCCGAGCGGGTCTGTTGCTCCCACGTCTCACTGTAAGAAGAGGTGAGTCAGCAGCTAACACAGTATAGATTCATGATAGACTGATATTTATGTCGGATAAACTGAATATTTTACGTTAGGTAATTCTCTGGTCGGAGCTCTAATCCGAAACGTCACCGGTGAAAGTAGACGTTAGCTGCACATGGCTCTGTTGCTAGCTCGCCTATCCATTCATTATGACGACGCTAATGCTAATGGAGCTAACATGTTAGCTTCAAGTTCATTAAACGTACTATTCCTGACATTACGATAATCAACTAATATATAATGATAATAATAGTTGTATTTTCAAATACAAGGAAGCAGAGTGAGTAGAGATTAGACTAAGCAGAAATACCAAAGCAGTTTTTGCTCCATTGCCAACAAAAGCTATGACTAAGCTGGTGAAACTTGTTTTCCAACATTCTTTTTTTTTTAAAGGACAACATTTTCCTCTACGTCCAGACCTAGAGATATCAAATAGAATTCAGTGTTTTGATAACTTCTGCATCTTGACCTAGGGATATTTAATATAATACAGTTTTTTGAAAGCTAGTGTGGGGCTGTAGGGGCTGATGCTCTACTAACCACTTCAGCAACACACTGTTCAGCTGTAGCTGCATCTCTAAGGATCAGCTGAGGGCTGTGTGCGAATCTTATATGGCACACCATTTGAGACTTTTGGAAGAAACCAATCCAATGGGGAAAGGGTGTGTTGAATTTTTCTTTTTTTTTGAGAAACTTCATCTATGACAAAACTAGAAATATAAGTTTCACTCATAATAAAAAAAAAGATCTTAACTATATGTTATGAAGAAAATTGTAGAATTTTAATTAGTAGTGATAAAAAACAATTCACATGCCCTCCCCCCATCTTCAATGGGCATGACTCGTGCAACAGGCTTCAGTCGCAATGATTTGAGAGAGATTAATCAGATTCTTTTTCCCATTTTATGTTTATGCATTATCTGGTTCTATTCAGGTTTTCATGTGACCCATATTTGACATATGTGTGTCTTAACCCTGCATTTACAAGAAGCTGCTTATAAAACCACAGCCAATATCACTGGTATGTCAGTGCATTCTCAAAATTAGTCGTAGAATTTTGATGCAGAAACTCTTGCAAAATACTATTTGTACTCTGAGCTGGTTTCCCAGTAATCCCAGTTTACAGCATCACATGCTATAAAACATATTCTCAAGTTAAATGTGCATTATAACATTGTATTCTTATTATACCTGTTATCGTCTTGTCAATTGCCAAGCATAACATTAATTGAAAGCAATTTAACAAATTGAATGGAATTTTAGTAATGCTTGTATTCTTATCTTCCTGGTCAGAGGGTCTCACACCATGGCTTGTCAGTTAAGTCCGGACGAGAAGTTCCACCTCATTACGAGGAACCTTCAGGTGGGTCACACAAACAAATATTCACTGTGACTTAAGTACCCAGCAGCTTGATCTCATGAGTCTTATGAATATGTGTGTTACAGGAGGTCCTCGGGGAGGAGAAGGTGAAACAGGTTTTACAAGAGAGAGAGCTTAAGGTGTACTGGGGCACAGCCACCACAGGCAAACCCCACGTAGCTTACTTCGTGCCCATGTCCAAAATAGCAGATTTCCTGAAAGCTGGATGCGAGGTGGGTAGATCTCATCCAGCCTTTTGTTGTCTGTTCAAGAACTCTTGATTAATCTGTTTTTCATCTAGCTGGAAGATATCTGTTTCAAGATATCTTCCAGCTAGATGAAAAACAGATTAATAGATCTTACCCCAAGAATGATTCAAGTAAATGTTAAGGCAGATTTCAATACAGATTCTAGATCACTTTCTTTCTTTTTTTTCAACATTACGGATAATTTTCTTATTTAAAATCTTTCTAATATCTAAAACTAGAAGGGACAAGGTGAGAGCATATATCAGCCACATGAATCAATGGATCCTACTATGGTGACACCAATACACTACTCTGTCAATCAACCAATCGGTCTTTAGTTATAAAGCCTTTTTCATACATTAAAAACCAACACAAAGGGCTTTGCATGATGTAAACAATTTTCCCATAGCCCCCTAGCGCCTACCAACCCCATTCACACATAACACAAAAATAGACAAGAAATTGAACAAAGTAGGAATTATGAAAACCGGATATACAATAAAATAATTTAAAAACAATTCCCCCCCTACCCTCAACGGCACATCACCATCCTCATCACCACACCTAGCAAAAACAACTACATAATGAGACTACAAAGGCAATAACTTCTGAGGGTAATGCGATCATAAATCTTCCAAAGTAAACTGAAGAAACACTGGAGGCAGTAAAAACAAATACAAGTGTAAAAAGGAGACTATCTCCAGTTTGTCAGTTTTAGTGAGAAGGGCCTCGCTCCTATGCTCTGTTTGGGTGCTTTCTAATCTAACCAGTGGCTTACACGTATTTGTTTGTTTCTTATTCCTCAGGTCACTATTCTGTTTGCTGACTTGCATGCCTTCCTAGATAACATGAAGGCCCCCTGGCAGCTGCTGGAGCTTAGGGTTAAATACTATGAGCAGGTCATCAAGGCCATGTTGGAGAGCATCGGCGTGCCTTTGGATAAACTCAAGTTTATCAAAGGAACCGACTACCAGCTGAGCAGGTGAGCTATGTTGATGATACTGAATATCTATTTATTGTACCTGACTTTACATTCTCCAAAACAGACTGTCGGTTCTTACACTTATGTTTTTGTTGTTTTTTAGAGAGTACACCCTGGATGTGTACCGCCTGTCCTCCATGGTAACAGAGCATGACGCCAAGAAGGCTGGAGCTGAGGTGGTGAAACAGGTGGAGCATCCCTTGCTGAGCGGTCTACTCTATCCTGGCCTGCAGGTAATAACGCCAAAAACATTCATTATCTACCGCTTATCCTGTTCAGGGTCACGGGGGGGCTGGAGCCTGTCCCAACTAACCTTGGGTTGAGAGGCGGGGTACACCCTGGACAAGTTGCCAGTTCATCGCAGGGCAGACACATAGAGATATACAACCACACACGCTCACATTGCTACGGGCAATTTTAGTGTCACCAACTCTCTCTCTACCACATGTTTTTGGACTGTGGGAGGAAGCCGGAGTTCCCGGATAGAACCCACGCAGACACAGGGAGAACATGCAAACTCCGCACAGAAAGGCCGGCAGACGTGGATTGGTACCAGGTACCTTCTTGCTGTGAGACAGCAGCGCTAACCACTGCGCCACCGTGCTGGCCACGCCAAAAACAGATGTATAAAATATTCTACACAACCAGTAATTAGTGTGAAACCCTGTCAGCATTAATTACAGCAGTGATCCTGTTCATGGCCTGGCACAACCTCTGCATGTCAAACCTGTAGGATGGCGGCCCACTCATCAGTCAGCTGACAAGACTGGCTGCCAAATTTGTGCCGGAAGTTCATGCTGTGATTCAAAAAACTCCAGTGGGGTTTGGGTAATTACTGGTTAATTACTGGTTAATTACTGGTTACTTACTGGTAATTACTGGTTATTCCAGGACTGCCTGCAGCTCGTCCACGACACAATCCCAGTCATGTCATTTTCTGCCCAATCAACAAGATGGCCGTCAAAAATGAATAAAGCATTACTTTGACCTATGTTAATAATTGGCTCAGATAATTATAATGCATGTAGATATAAAATCAATTTAAAATAGAGAAAAGGTTTTCTCACATTGGGCTTATAAGTGAGTGGTACATTTTAGATGGCTTGATTTTAAAAAGTGAAACTGACTGCAACAGAACATCTAGAATTCTGTTACAACTTCATTCGTCTTATTATTTTTGGGTTATGATTGACTTGAACTGTTGCCTTTTGTCCTCAGGCTTTGGATGAGGAGTACCTCAAGGTGGATGCCCAGTTTGGAGGAGTCGACCAGAGGAAGATTTTTACTCTTGCAGAGAAGGTAACATCCTTCAACTTTTAACATCTATTTCAAAATTCACGCTCATTCTCTGATATAAAACTGATGTGTAGTGCCCTTCAGCATTATTTGCACCCTTTAAAAAAAACAGTAAAATGAGATGTAAATACTGTCTTTATTGTCTATACCCATGATCTTCAAATTATTCATAAAAATCAAAGCTTATATTCAAGTATCAAAATTTCAACTTAAAACAGAAATGCTTTTCTCTGAAACGTGTATGCCACAATTAGTGCCACCACTGGGACGTCCTGCTATTTAATTGTAACTGAAGCATATTTCCAGTCCTCCCTCATATTTTAAGTTTCTCTCAAGTGTTGAACAACAACTTCCTGTTTTATTGGGGTATAAATATGAGGCAACACTGGTCTAATTCTCTTTGACATCCTTCACAATGGGAAAGACCAGAGAGCACAGCGATGCTGTACAAAGGAAAGTTGTAGAGCTGCAAAAATCTTGCAATGGATACAAGAAAATCCGTTTAGATGTCAGTTTCTGCAATGAGATCAATAATAAAGAGATGCTTCTGAACTTCTAATCATTAAAAACAAATTATGACTTAAATACTAAAAATACAAAGTGTAACTGTAGTTTCTGATTGGTCTCCAGTACTTACCCTCTCTTGGCTATGCCAAAAGAGCCCATCTGATGAACCCAATGGTTCCAGGACTCACAGGTGCCAAAATGAGCTCTTCAGAAGAGGTACGTCAGAGTGAAGAGTCAAGATTTTTCAACATGTCCTCCAATGTTTGTGGTCAGTCACAGTCTTATCTGTCTTTCATGCAGGATACAAAAATTGATCTTCTGGACTCCAAAGAAGATGTGAGGAAGAAGTTGAAGAGGGCTTTCTGTGAGCCAGGCAATATAGAGAACAATGGACTCCTCTCCTTCGTCAAATTTGTTCTCTTCCCCTTACATGGAGGTAGAAGACGTGTCCATGACTCCATCTGTTTTCTCAGCTTTAGACTTTTCATGCACTTGTATGAAGAATATGAAATGAGTTGATTATGGTGTTTCAGAGTTCTGCATCAAGAGAGACCCCAAGTGGGGTGGAGACAGAATTTACACTGTGTTTGAAGAGGTGGAGAAAGACTTTGCTGAGGAGGTAAAGGAGACGCACTCATTTATTTGATTTATTTGATTCCACCTGAAATGCTGTATTCACCCCTTGTACTCTGTTCTCACCATTGGTGACCTGTTAGACGGTCCATCCAGGAGACCTGAAAGCCTCTGTGGAGGCAGCAATAAACATACTACTGGAGCCAATCAGAAAGAAGTTTGAGCTGCCTGAGCTCTGCAAGCTTTCCAACTCTGCGTACCCCAAAGCCTCAAAGACAAGTTAGTATTAACTGCTAAAATAGAAGCGTGACTAGCTCTATATAAAAAAGGATTGCAAGTAGCTGCATGTAGAGTCTTGTACTAAGTTGTGTGTGTGTACGTGATCAGAAGTCACAGGAAAGAGCGCCAAGGCAGGAGGAGGGGATGACGATGAGCTAACACCCTCCAGACTGGACATCAGGGTGGGAAAGATCATCAGTGTGGAAAAGGTAGGATAGCCACTTGAGCTGAAATGTAGTTTGTTTCCTCAGATGATGATGTGTTGATGTCCAGCCTCTCTCTCTCTGCTCACACCGGTCTCCTCAACAGCATCCAGATGCTGATTCACTCTACCTGGAGAAAATTGATGTGGGGGAGCAAGAGCCCAGGACGGTAGTCAGCGGGCTCGTGGCCTACGTTGCACAGGAGGAGTTGCAGGATAGAATGGTGTTGGTTCTCTGCAATATGAAACCTCAGAAGATGCGAGGGATCGAGTCTCAAGCCATGCTGCTGTGTGCTTCGGTGTGAGTGTTAGTTCTGTCTCGCACATAAAGCATATCCCTCCACTTGATTAAAAAAAAAAGTTTACTCTTATTGATTAATTTTCAGTGATGGGGAACCCAGGAGGGTGGAGCCTCTTGACCCTCCAGAGGGGTCTTCGCCAGGAGAGTCGGTCTTTGTTGAAGGTTATGAGGTGGGCAACCCTGATGACAAACTCAACCCAAAGAAGAAGGTGTGGGAGAAACTGCAGGTGTGTGCCAGTTAGATTTAGCTGTTGAGAGAGACGTGAATAGTGGTTTGTAATGTTTATCATTTCTTTAAAAATGCTACATTTTGTGTTTTACGTCATGAAATATTGACATGAACTTAGGCAATATTCAGACACTGATTGTGTTTTTCCGTGTCCTCCCAGGTGGACATGAAGATATCAGAGGAGTGTGTAGCGAAGTGGAAGGACAACCATCTAATGACAAAGCTGGGACAGATCACGTGTAAAACACTCAAAGGAGGCAACATCAGTTAGACACAAGACGTTTTACCGCTGAGGCTACTTATGCAAGTCGCCACTGGAACACTCGGATTTCATCTGGAAGTTTTCTCAGACAACCACATGACGTCATTACCAAACATTTCAAATGTGTTGCACTGGCTTACATTGACTGTATTACAAATATATGAGCCTGAATTAATCAATTCATTACTGATAATAATGCCAACACTTCCTGTTATGTAATTCAATGTCACAGAGGGTTTTTTTTTTTAAATACTTCATGAGGGATCTCAGGTCTATGAAAAGGGAATTGATATTTCAGCTTACTGTGTTGATATCCCTCATGGTGAATATCCCAAGGACTTTATGGATGTCGGCTCAGGATTTCACTATATCGTTTCTGCATTAGCAACACAATGTGTGCGTGTGTTTGCGTGCAGTCCTCTTCATTTGAAAGATCATGCTACAAAAAGTTCACGAATGATTATGATCAAAACTATCTGAGACCAGTCAGATGGGCCTCGAAAATATCCTTGATATTTTACATGTCGCTTTATATCATATTAAGGCAAAAAGAAAATATGGCATTGCGACCAATAATGTGCAGCCCCACTGTATTGTCTGTATAAATCTATATATAATACACTCTAAGACATGGGGTGGTGGAGCTTTGGGTAATGTTGAAATAACAATCATGAACAGTCATGAAATGAGATCATACGTCATCTTCATTATAAAATAAAACTGGTTGGATTGAGGTCTGCATATGAAATACTCTGTTGGTGCCATTTCAGAGAAAGCAAGGATTCACATTTTAATACACTTAAATTTTATTTATAGAAGTAATAACTGTACATAATCCTTTATTTATAATTATCAAGTTGCTTTTTGACCCATTACAAAGAGTCGGTATAAATCGCTCACCAATAATTTTCCACGGGGAAAGCATTTTGTGCAAGTAGTGATGAGCTGGATTTTCTGCCGAAAAGGGGCTCAGGTAAAGGGTTACATAGAAAACATTTGACTTCACTCTAAATTTACTCCAGTGTATAAATCATCCAGGGCATGTCAGAATCGCAGCCTGAAAGTGGTGTTCAGATGAAACGGATTATTCAAATATCCTAAGAGTTGCTAGGAAAGGTGACTGACAGTGCTACTAGTGGAAACAACCACGCATAAATAAATAGGACACTTGGTATCCAGAAACAGAATTTGCATTTAAACCAAAGAAAAAGGATTGTGCAGGTTATGTCGAAACATCTTGTTGCTGTCATCAGATGCTTTTTCGAAAAAGATATATTATCTGCAGCTGGACAAAAGTGTCCCCGTCCTTGATCTCATTCTTGACCTTGTAGCAAATATTGATGCCCAAAATCAGCTCACAAACAGCCTGGCTGATCATGAGCCAAGTTAAGCCATAAAATAGCCTGTAGTGGAATGCCTTTATCTTTATGTCTTTATGTTTATGCATTTATCTGTTTTTCTTTACCCAAATCTCCATGAAATGCTTAGGGAAAAACATTTTTGCTCTGAGCTGCATTGACAACTACCTGTTTCTACCTCAAGGAGGCGATCTCACGTAAACCAGGATTTACAGCTGAGCCATCATGCACAGTTTCATAGTGAGAGATAAAATAAAACTTAGAAAAATACTCCAGAATAAGGCTATGATGAGAAGTTGAGACTGATATATTTTTGCTTGAATATGTAGGATGCTATTTGAAGAAGACCTGAAGCACACACACCGAAGAAGTGAAGAGTCTTAAGACCTCGTTGTGACTTGTCTCTTTACTTGCTTGTAGTCTTTGCTTATTCCTCTGTCCTCAAGTAACCATTGAACACTCACTTCAAAACAGAGTCTCTATTGTGTCTGCTGTCACTCTTGTAGCTGAGGGGGGAGACGAGAGGAGGTTAGATATGGAGACATCCTCATAATACAGTTATATCAGTTCATGTTATGAGTATTCTGTCCTAATCAAATTGAGTCACGCCGAGACGTGATCATGAGCTTCGGGTCATGGCGGACTGAAGAACGTGCATGCATATTTGACCGGATAAAGCTGCATGCAAGCCAACAGCATGTCTACTGTGTTTTTAAGGAAGAGGCTTATGTGGCACAGCTTGGGGAAAAAAAGCATTCTAAGCTGTTCAAAATCGGCATTGGCCGCAGATCCTTGGTGTATTGGTGAGCGCAATAACTCAAACTTGATAACTGCATGTTTGATGGATCATTTTGGATCATAAGCCCTCCAATACCAGCCCCCAATCCAGAAACGCCTCTTTCCCTGATGAATTCAGCAGTTTTTATGCATGTTCTGTGAGGGACAACCAGGAGGTGACCACTAAATCTTTTCTCCTGGTAGACCATCAGCAACACAACTAACAACAACTAACAACTAACTATCCCTCAACACCAAGAAAACCAAGGAGCTCATTGTGGATTACAGGAAGACTAAAGGTGGCACACACACACTCCGATCCATATCAACGGGACAGATGTTAAACATGTCGCCGGCTTCAAATTCTGGGTGTCCACATCTCCGAGGACCTCCCTGGGTCACTCAACACTTCAACCCTGGTCAAGAAGGTTCACCAGCGCCTCTTCATCATGAGGAGACTAAAGAAGGTCCATTCGTCTCTTCAAATTCTGGTGACCTTCTACCGCTGCACCATTGAGAGCATTCTCACCAACTGAATCACGTTGTGTATGGCAATTGGTCTCGGACCAGAAAGCTTTGCAGAGGGTTTTGAAAACTTCTCAACGCATCCACCAGGTGCTCACCTCCGTCCTTTGGGACTGTCCAACACTAGCGATGTCTGCCTAAGGCATGCAGTATTGTTAAGAACTGTTCTCATCCCAGCCACAGACTGTTTTCCCTGCTGCCCTCTGGGAGACGCTACAGGGTTCTCCAGTCTCAGACCAGCACATTCAGGGACAGCTTCTTCCCTAATTTGAGAGGGAAGAGGCTGGTAGATGTAGAAGCTGTCATCTTGGTGACCCCCCAATACAATACACATAGACAACATCTATATGTATCATCCTACCTTTTACAATACAAGATCTAGATCAAGATCTAGATCCAAAATTGTTTAGTGGTGCAACATCATGATCTGTCCATGTAAGGGTATTTTCATTTTGATTGTCCTATTTTCCATGATATTGTAAATGTTTATTTAATTTTTCTAAAATCCATATTCATAATAGAACTTTGCTATTCTACCCCGACTAAATAATCATATAAAAATCCATTGGTGGCTCTTAAGATCCAGACAATCGTGGGCTATCGCAAACCAGCCTTCAGAAAATCACGGTTTCACATGATGTTTTGCTCTCACCCGTTTTCTCTGGATTTGTTACTCCACTCAAATGTTGCACTCCATTTCCTTCAATGCTGAAGTCCATCTCTGCTGAACAAGCAGGGGGATTCTGTGAGGGACCTATGCTCCCGTGGATTGGTTTCTTTGCTACTGGTGGAGGAACTTTGTCAGACTTCATCCCACCGTTGGAGGAAGCCGGAGCCTTTGACTGGTCGGACACCTGCATGAGCTCAGCGGCTAAGCTCTGCTTCAGACCTGCCTGAGCTTCAGGCGAGGAAGCACCTGCCGTCTCTATCACAACCTTTTTGGTGCTCCTGGAAAAGATGAAGCTGGCAGTAGAGGCTGGGGACTTGTTCATGTCGCATCTGTCGGCTAATTTCAGAGACAAAGCCCCCTGTTCACTGATACAGCTGTAAGCCAATCTTGCACCCAGTCGGGATGGAAGACCGTCTCTTGAGGACATGGCTGCCGTTTTCATACGTATGGCTTCCTGTAAGCGCATGGAAGGGGTCCCAGAGGATGCTTTTACTGTCTGATGGGGAGATTTTAGCGTGAGTGACTTGCGGATGGGCTTCTGTGGAGTGCTATGAGGTCCTGTGATTAAGGCGGGGCCCTTCACTGGAACTGGGGCTCTTTGATCTGTAGACTTGTCCTCTGATGGAGCTTGCACCTGATCTTCAGTTGTGCTCACAGATCTAAGACGAACCATTTGTAGCAGGGAGGGTGTGACCAGAGGTATGTTAGCATCTTCTTTAGGAGTGGGTATGCTTTTGTGGCGGGAAAGGACCTCTTTGCTCACCAACTCCCGATTTGCTACACTGGGCTGCCTCCGGAAATGAATCCCGTTGGTCAAAGTGTCTGCTGGTAAAGGGGGTGCTACTGGAACGGTGATTGGAAGTTGGGCACTGAGAGAAGGCTCAGACTGATCTTCAATTTTCAGAGAGTCTCGTCTCAGGCAGTTGCTGGGACAAACTAGAGGAGAGGTTGAAACTGGGTATTCATTTCTTGGGACAGGTAGTAATTGAGTTTTATTCACTGGTGGAGGTGGGACAGGGTCAGAAAGTGACACATTTTGTGTTGATTTGTAAGAAATCTCATCAGCGTTAGCTCTTGAAGCTTCCGCGACATCCTCCGATTTGGCGTCGGTTACCATTTTTGGAACAGTGACAGGCAAATCTGTAATTTGTTCGTCTGCAGATGCCCCGCCTTCACAAGCATCCTCAACTGTCTCTGCAGCTTCTGTGGGTCCTTTTGAGACATCCAGGTCTGTGCTCAAAGGATTTTCAATCACATTTGGCGGATTGTGTGCCTCAATGTGTGGAGGAGGCGGTGGAGGAAAGTCAACCTCATCGCCTCCCTCAAAGACAGAGTCCCCTTCCAGAGGAGGCGGAGGTGGTGGCCAGCAGGAATCTACTGCGTGCATCTCCTCCTGTGCCGTCTGTACTTCTTCTGGTGGTGCAGATACTGATGAGGGAGGTGTCTTTCTTGAGAGAGGAGGGGTAGGGTGGTACGCCGGGGGAGGGGTAGGTGGTGGTGAGCTCTTACAAATTTTGGGGACCTCTAATGAATGAATTGGCACAGATTGAACCTCCCCTTTGTCCATCCCATTCTCATTACCCAAAAGTTGAACTCTATTCTGCAAGGGGGTGGTGTTGTTCTCTGCAGATAAATGGTCTTCTGGTGATATCAGTTCATCTGGGTTCAGAGCTGTCACCACTATGTTCATGACAGGAGGGGGGTCTGTCTGTGGAGCAGTTTCTTGATTCTCAGGAAGCGTCACCACAGTGGTAGTGATCTTCTCTGGTTTCTGAACATCGCTACGAGCTCCTATAATCTCTTGATCGTTAGATGGAAATTCACCACCCTCCAGCGGCATGTGTAGAACTTTAGGAGCTGCTGCCAACAATGTCTCGGTCTCTGCTTTGCCCTCAGAGACAGGTTTGCCTGTAGTTGTTCGTTTTTCATCTAAAACTTGCGTCATCTTCCTGGCTTCTCTCTGTGATCCTGCTTCTCTAACAGTGCCATCCCCTCTCTGTGCTGGTTTAAGAGTTATGTTGCTGACAGTAGGGCAAGGCCCACATAGTAGCTCAAATGAGCATCTATTGTGAACCCATGTCTCTGGAGGAGGTGAAGACGGTGCTTTTACTTTGGGTGGTGGTGGAATGTTCAAATAATTTCTGATTTCAACACTCAGATTTGAAGAACTGTTATTTGATGTGGGTTCTTTTTCTGCAGTAGTGTGAAGAAATCCCATTGGAGGAGGACTGGGGCTACATTTGGAGACATCGGGATTTAGAGACTCAGAGGTCCCAGATGATAGAGAGGTAAGAGAGGAAGAGGGAGAAGCTGCTGAGGAAGAGACCCTAGATGCTGATCTCTCCGGTTTGACTGGTTTCCTTTTCTCCTTCTCAGGGGAGGCTGGAGAGATTCCTTTTGGGGAAAGTGTTGGTGTGCCGCTCTGACTGGAGTAGCCACTGGAAGGGGACAACGTCCGCTCAAATTGACCCCCTTCCGATGGTGTTCTCTGTGGGGAGAAGCTGCTGGATTCTGATGTTCCTCCTGCCTCATTGGATGAGGTCTGCGTTGGACTCGCAGGACTGGAGGAAGTATCTACAGTGATGGATTCATTGGATTTTGGTACAGTAGAGGGGATCTTAACAGTTTCTGCAGAAAGTGATTTTATCTCATCCTTGGCTAAAACATTTTCTCTGGCAATTTCTATCTCTTCAGACACAGAGTCAGCCAGATCTTTGCTCTCCACCAGAACTACGGTGCTGCCCCTGATTTTATTACCATGCAGAGAGTTTGTTCTCCGTGGTGGGGCTGGACGTTGCTTTGTCTTCACGACGGATAAACTCCGAGTGGAATTCTGTTTGCTCTGTTTGGTCTCACCCCCAGCAGCCATTGACCCTAAATCATCAGACTCAGATCCTTGACCTGAACCGGTTTCAGTTTTCCAGCTGGGGCTGATCCTTGAGCTATGGAGATTGAGAAGGTCCCCACTAGACTCCTCTGTCTGGCTTTCCTGCCCACTGAGACGCTGTCTCTGGGAGTTACCACTATGTGTACTACCCTTTGAGGACACAGGAGAGGAGTTTGATTTAATGGTCTTGGATGACTGAGACCTCCTCCAGCTCGATGCTGATATCGATGTGGGCATCAGTGATGAGTCAGTCTGAGAGCCATCACCATCTGATCTTCTGGACAATGAAGGGCTGACTGAAGAGTCTCCAGATTCCAGGCTGCTTTTGCTCATAGTACGGACACCATCGCCATGGTGTAAGCTGCTGCCACGCGTCCGGCTGCTGCTGCGGTCAATTTCTATGACTTCAACGGAGGCCGGCAAGACCGCATTAGGGATGATCGTAGATAAGTAGGAAGCCTGAGGTGACATGGACATTACTGGGCCCTAGAAAAACAAATGGGGGGGAGAAAAAGAAGTTTGATTTTCACTTTCAAGACAGAGTAAGGTAAGAAGGGTAAAGCCACATTTAAGACACTGAACTACAATGCTTGAATTGGATAATCATATCCATTGGTCCTCACCTGGGGCTCCTGGAGGAAGCTTAACAAAGTAGAAGGAAGGAAAGAGCAAGACGATGTCACGCCTGCTACGGCAAGGGATTTGGGTCTCAGGTCTGAGGGTCCGAGATCAGTGCCAAAGCTGTGTCGGTTGAAGGGACACTCGTCTTGATACAACGCCTGAAGCTGCTTAGTCAGCAGCTTTTCATCCCTGGATGTCTGCTTAGGGGTGGAGAGACGGCTATTCTTAAACCTGTGATGCACGTTAAAACTATGCTGGATGATTTAATTCTTTCTGCAGAGCCATTTACCTCCAGCTCTGAAATGTGTACCCTCGCTCCTTCCTGATTTGGGACCAGAGTTTCTCCATCAACCGTAGGAATAAAAACAACCCCTGATTGGCTGTTTTTGAGCTGCTTATCATGACGAGGGTGCTGAGTGGGATCGATCTGCAGGAAGGTTGAGCTCCTGTGCAGTGCTGGGAAGAAGGCAGACCACCGTTGATACCAAGTTTGCTCCTAAGGGTAAATGATGAACGGTATAGTAGGGAGGATTTTGCGAACATACCAAGCTCCTTCTGGACCTGGTTGGGGATGCCCATGATGGTGGTCCTCCTGCTCCTCTTCCTGCTTGTATCTATTCTTTTCTCTGGATTAAGAGGCTTGAATGTTGAACCTGAGAGACAGGAAGAACTTTTATTTTGTCTTGTCACAGTAATTGAATTTTAGGAGGATTATTTATCTGCTGGTACCACTGCAGGGAGACCCTCCGGTCCCATCTGGTCCATACCTCACATTTTGTTTCTGGAACGTGACTCCAGATTGGTTCAATATATATATATATATATTTTTAAGAAAATTTAACAAGTACACCAATCGTAAAATGAAGAGATGCCTTTTATCACTTTTTTATTTCCATGCTTGCAAGGCGACATCCTGTTTATATTGTGAAATTATATTTTCCAGGCCATAGCTCACGAACTGTTCAATATTGTTTTCATGAAACTTCAAGTATACGTGTATCATTTATAGAAAGGGGGCCCTTTGATATTTTGGGGTGCATATTTTTCTGAATTGTAACTTTTTCTCAGATAAGATAGGATGAGACAAAACTTTATTGAACGTGAGGACAATTGTTATTTAGTGAGTTAAGACTATAGAGTATTTAATATAAGTCGAAAATATGAAAGATATTTATAAGAATTAAAAACAGATTAAAAAAAGTAAGTTTATAAGAACTAAAGGCAAACCAGCGCCTTGGAACTACAACATAATAATAATGGTCATACAATAGCACATGATCATAATACTGTAATATTATAATAACAAACGTATTGTTGTACTTGGTAATTACACTGAAACATAAGATCGCATTTTACAATTCATGTAATATTGCACATAATGTTGGAGAAGATTTATATAGCATACGATATTGGCATTATTGCAGTATTGGTATTAGCGTCTGATCTTTAAGCTAAAGAGTTTTACAGTTTTATGACCACCGGTAGAAATGACTACCTGTGGCGTTCTACTACATACATTTAACAAGAATTAAAGTCAATGGAGACAACTTAAACTTAAACACCGTCTTTGCGACTGCAAAAGAAATTCTTCAGTGATTTACACCAGTGTTGGGGAATCCTATCTGTGCAGTTCATGCTCAATAATGAAAAACTGTACTTGGTGCAGGAGAAGATATATGTCAAACAATGGGGGCAAAACAGCATAAAGAATGGAAAATAAATGAAATATAGGGAGCACCGGTCGTTTTCTGTTTCGTTATATAATCATATTTGAAATATAGGTCAGAATACCCATAAAACTTTCTTGGCACCCGCTCATAGAACATCATACGTGACCTCCCGGCCGTGAAGTGCTGAGGCATCAGCAGTGCCATCATCAAAGACTCAGAAACTTTGAGATACTGAAGAAAAGCTTCCACCGAGTATATGTGAGTACGTATGTGTGTATGTTTGTGTCAAGTTCCTTTACCCCTTTGATTAGACACTATAACTGCGGCGGCACCAGGCTTTGGCTATGAGACATGCATGCTAAATAAGTAGAGAAGACTTAAAGCGGTAAACTCAGGAGCATGTTTCAAACTGCTTTCACACATAGACACTATTTATACTGCCTATTTCCCTAAGATGAACGAGATAGGGCTGCTTCCACAACGCTTTTAAAACACGCACAGCTGACCACAGTCACACACATACCTTGACGGGTGAGTACGGGTCTAGTTGAGACGGCAGAGATTGCTGTAGTATCATTGGAGGTGGTGGTGGTGGCTCTGGACTCTGGAGAGCCATCTTTGTCCTCGGAGATGGTATCGTGCGCCGGATGAAGAGCTCCTGTGTACTGCACCAGATACACACAGCACACAAGGACAGACACATGCACACACAAAGCAGTATTTAGTTGGGAGGTAATCTTTGTGTAGGAAGTGAAGGGAAAAGATCAAATTAAGGAGACTTACTGCAATACTTTCATCATCAGGAAAGTTCACGCCGTTCTTGTGTTCTGTGTGAACCAAATAGACCAGGATCAGAATGTAAATACACTCAGACTCCATCCATAATTATATATATATATATATATATATATATAATAATGAGGAATAAAACAATGTATTAACTTTCAGCTGCCATCTCCCCATCATTTACAAATTATATTCTGATAAAAATCAGAAACAGAAAATCGTTTATTACAACAGTAAGTCACATTAAAAATAATTTGATCCAGTGTCTTGGTGTAAACATGCATTTAATAAAAATATGGAATATATGCAGTAATAGACCTATTCTGTATTCCTGACAGCCAGGATAAATCCCCGACAAGACCCCAATCGCCTTTGTTGTATAAGAAATCCCCCTGATTGAACCCCCTGAAATTCAATGTGGAGATTTTTCCACAGTATTCACTTAGGGAGTAAAACTCCCCCAAGTGAGTAAAATATGAACTATTACATTCAAATATGGGTAAAATATGATATTAACAAGATACATCTCAAAGGCCCAAAATCTGTTGGAGGTAAAGCTCCCCCTTGTGTCAGAAATATACAACTGACATTTCTCAAAATCCATCCAGTTCTTTCCTCACATTAAAGTCATTGGGGATATAAAGTTTGAATTTGATACATGGAATAGTTTAGGTATGTCTGTTTCTGAAAAATTCTCCCACTCTTGAGTAAATATGAGCTTTTAGAGTAAAATAGGATATATACGCTCTGAATTTGGTGTTTTCCATAAGAAGCTCCCCCGGTGAGTAAAAGTTGAATATGAATATAATAAGTAACCCACAATGTATAAAAAATGGGACAAATTTGGACACAAAGGGTCCGCGGCGGCGGACGCGACGATGACATTTCCATAGTATCCCTGATTTTTCAAGGATGTAATGATATAGAATATGATGAGTAATGACATTAAAAATAAATTAGTCTCATACTATTTACTGAGATATTCTATCTTACAATTTTTCATTAAATATTGCGGATGAGTTTATGGCTCCTTTAATTTCCGTTTATTAATACTTATATATCCCCGAAAAGTCGAGGTTGTTATGGAATCGTGATTGCTGCGGCGTCTGCGACGGCGCCCTTGTGTTAACTAGATATCTCAAAAGCTATTTCACTGATCATTTTCAATGATTACAAGTTTCAATTTTATAACCCCGTACCCTTAGTGCGAGGAAGAACTGGATTGATTTGGGGTATGTTCAGGTGTATATTTCCAACACTAGATGGACAAAAGTCCCTACAAAGGTGGTTTTCTACAAAACTTTTTTCTGATACTTGTAGATTAGCAGTGAAACAAGCAAGTTTTTCTTTTCTATCAAGCTTTATTTCCAGAGATGTACCACGCTTGATTTACTTTGCCTTACTTGACATTGCAGCATTGGCACATTGCAATCTCAGTGCAGGAATGAGAAACTCTGCTGTCCTACGGCTATGTGTCTGCAACAAGGGCTGATATATTTTCAAACTTATGGTGGCATGTCTGACCCTCCTGCTGTAGTATCTTGAGTCCTTCCTGGGCTTCAGTGTGCAGATCCTCCAGGTACTGTGGTCTGCTACCCTCAATGAAAACATTGTCCTGGTAGTGCTGAGAGGTCGTATAGTGGACGGTCAACCTTTTCTGGTCTCCAGCCCCCTTCAAGCCAGCTGTTGGGATCAAAAGAGTCAAGGAAAAGAGAAAAGACGATAGCTGTAACTGGCTTTTATGATAATTACATGCCATTGTGTCTTTAATGAGAAATATAGTCAGTTCACTAGACTAACCAGACGGACACTGACCTTCATTCTACTTATTACATATAAATAATGTGTCACTACAATTTTTCCCATTTTTCCACCTCACATCAGCTTTGTATTTTTCTACTAATGAGAATTTCAATGGTTCTTCATCGCCGTCTTATGTCACAAACATCAACACACAAGCAAACCGATTCAACAGTATCCCATTTGACAAATAATTTATCAGCTGTGACTCCTCTGCACGCCCACATGGGGCGCATGCTTGTTTATCTGTGCAACTTTGACGCGGCAAACTCCTCAAATCTCTTCTGCCAAGCAGTTAGCTGGGCAGCTGCTCAAGTCAGACCACATTCACAACATTAAACTACTGCGCAGAAAAAATTATCTTCCTCGCTACTTGATGGAGGATTGGATAATCTGGATTGCCAGTGGCCCTCCTGCTCAGGGAACCTCCTGTGTGGGAACTGGAGCAGGACTTCCATCCAGGCTGGTTTTGCACCGTGTCAGTAGACAGCCACACAGATTTGAGACTGGGCTGGAAATTAAGATTCAAAACCAAAATCCAGCACAAGTTGGACCTCAGTCAGCACAGCCTGCAAAAAGGCCTATCTGAATACTTGACTACAATGTCATAAGTCATTTCTTTCAGTTCATCAACAATTCTGTTTTCACGGCGAATAATTAGACCCCAAAAGCATAAAAAAAAAATCTGTTCAAATTTGTTCTTCAAACCTTTACTCCCCACAGTTTTACATTAAAAAACAACCTTTAATATAAAACATGAAAATATATTTGTTTATTTTTGGTGCCCCAATTTGAAATAATTTCATTTCTGCAGCGTTTCAAGACAATTATTACTAACTGTAAACAACTTTTAAAATGAAGTACTTGCAACTTGACATTTATATTGACAGCTTAGGTTGAAATCCACCAGGACACCTGAGGCCATTCTTTTTGGATTACCCTATTCTCCAGATATTTTCTTATGTCAGAGGAGCAGGGGATGTCATTACAAAAACTACCAGGTGACTACCAGCTAGGATTGATTGTAATTAAAGCCCTCAAAGAGATTCTGCAAGACCCCTGCAGTAGGTTTAGGGCTTTGAGGCGCATTCGCCAGATAATTCAGTTAAGCCCTTTATCTCACTAAAGATGATGTCAAAATTGCCTTAAACACTAATTCTAGCAAACCAGAGTGTGTGTGTGTGTTGTCGTGTGTGAGGCAGACAAACAGCAATAACCATCACGTCCTTGCACTTCGCACCAATCCATCCTCATATACCATAACAACGTTTTAAGGTTATATTAAGTTTAAAAAACATATCGGCATGAATCCAAATATTTAAATCAAATCAAAGAGTATTACTGCCAGGTCAACAAGAGAGCCTACTTCCTTCAGCAACGACGACCATCTTCTTCCACATGAGTCTGCACTTACCCTTCTTCTTGAAGACAGACAGAAGGGAGTGGATGCTCTTCCTCAAGTAGACCACCATGTCTACACCAGATCAAAGCCAGAGACATCAAAATACTGTGGTAAAGAAAAGCAGCAGTCCTGTATCTGTCTGGGATTGAAAAACTCTGCTTACAAAGATCCAGTTGAACTCTGAGGATAGACGAAAGTGTGACAGTTGTGTTCCTGTGGGGGAAGAAGCTCTCTCCTCCATCTTCGGAGTGCTTCTCTAACCTGAGAAGAACACAATAAATCTGAATCCAAGCAAGCAGCTTGTCCCAGCTGCCATCCTACAGTCTAATACCCCCCACCCCCCCCTCCCTCTTTCTCTTCTCTCCATTGCAATGACTTCTTCTGTGTTAAATTAAGAACCCCTCCAGCAAAACGGCTGTCAAAGTTTGGCTCTCCGGAGGCATCATCCCCCACTTCCCTCTCTATAGACAGACATGTGTGATTGTGTGTGTACACACAAACATACACAACAAACACATGTGAATGCCCATTTAAAGCACAGAGCGAGTACATTTGAGAGCCTATATGCAATTAAAACTAGCAAGGAATTTCATTCTGTGAGAAACCTGAGGCTCTGGCATCATTGGACACTCCGAAAGGACATCAATCAGACCTCAATGTACACTAAGGGTAATGTCTTGTCTCAAATCTATTATCATCTAATCTCATTTTATCGATTATCATCTTATCTCATCTGATTTTATCTTAACTCATCTTATTTTATATAATAGAATAATCTTGTGTTATATTTTGGAAAACCAATGGTAATATTTGTTCTCTTGTCTTATTTGGTTATTGTAAGAAGCTGATAAATATAATATATAATATTTTTCCAATAATCCCCACAGAGAATGGCAGTTGAGTGATTTTGCATCAGATTGTAGTTGTGATGTTGTCCTTCATAACAGCCGTCAGCATGTGTCTGACACTTAGTCTCATTATCTAAGGGCTACGGGGGGCTACATTTGACAGTAGAGGTTGTGTCCTTACTGTGAGAATCAAGTCACCGTCATTGCAGTGTAGCGTAGAGTCTGTTCTGACTAACCACTAACTGGTGCCGTCTTTCCTCCCTCCTTCTCTCTTTCCCGCCTTTCTCCTCCTGTCTGCCACTTTGTCCCAAAGTCACAGAGGTCTTCTCAGACTTATGAAGAGCTGACACAACCTAAGAGACTCATGTTGGTTCTAATGGCGCCCTGTGTGTTCTCTACCACTACTCCCGACTGCAAAGTGTAGGAAATATAACACGACAATGAAAAAAATTATTCTGGCTGATACTGTGCCAAAAAGGCAAGTGATGCCACATTCTGGTCTGATGCCCGCTCTGAATATTGATGTGGGTCCTCTGGCCCTCAGAATGGGCGTTGGCATAGCAGGGGGCTTCAGCTGGCTGATAGAGGAGGGTGGTGGGAGGGTGGTGACACAATTATCCTCATCAATAGACCCACCCTCGCTCTTCACCCCGCACCAACACTTGAGAGGGGGGTCAGGCCAGTGAAGAAATCTGTTCAGGGTCAGACTGTCGGCCCAGGGATGCTGGTGGTGGTTCAGCCACAGGTTTGGTTGGAGGCCGGATAGAGAGGAAGTCTTCAGGAGAGCCACTTTGGAGAAGAGACTCATGTCAGAGGCTTAACCGGTCCAACTCCTCACCTCACACCTCTTCACCCCCGACATATATAAACCGTTGAGCAGGACATTAAAGAGTTATTAATGTGCAGGTCAGTTTTGTGGTGGATTAAGCTCACATGAAAAACTCTTAACTGACTGCTAATGCTCCAAACCTCTCCAGCCAAATTCCGAGCAACTGGGTAAGAGACCCCCAAAGGGGGACTTTGGGGGTCTCTAACCCAGCCCCTATACCCCCCTGTTGTTATCTAAGATCTCTCATATCAATATTCATCAGAGGGCCTAAAGAGTCACCATCTGGTCTTGGGGGAGAGGACAGAGGGAGAGAGGGGCATTGAATGCCATTGATACGGTGTATTCAGTGCATCAATCCACTGCATAAGCAAAATAAAACATTGTTATCAAGATAGAGGGACGTATATATATATATATATATGTATTATTGTTTTTTAAGGAAACATAATCCTAACCTTTCCAGAAGTTTTTTCCGTTTTGATTATAGAGATAAGAAACGCAAATATCCAACACTAGACTGGTAAAAACCTACTTTCTGCAGTTTTGATTAGAGATTCTGTGCCTTGAAATGACTGTTCAGAAGTTTATTTTATTTATACGATAAATTGTGTTAGAAATATAAATTCATATTATTAATTGTTAATATTTTAAATATAACACAATAAGTCAGCTGAATGAGAATGTTTTACTAGAGAGCAGGACCAACAGCCAAAAAGAGTCACATTCAAAAAGACACATTATTTTGACTTTCACTATATATTTTAATTTCTCTTTATGGTAGATGTCTGTATTTTCATATTGATGCAGAGATGCTCATTTATATGTTATGCACCAGGACACCAGGGGAAATTATTTATAGGTGTAACTTAATTTGCAGTAGGTCATTTTTGACTCTGATAACATTATAATGCTTAAATTCTAAATAAAGCCAGGAGGCAGTTAAAACACATATCAGAATCATAAGTTTATTAAAGATAACTTTTGGGGTTTGACCAAAGAGTAAAGTTTTATGATGGTAGACCCTTCTGAATATAAAAACATACATTTACTTTAAGACAAAGTGACCCAACAGCAAGGGGTTATAATAATGTTACATTAAAAACATAAATACAATTAGTTTTTTAAACAAAATAGTCAAACGAGACAGATGTTGATGTGTTTTCTTTATATATATAAAATGAAATCAGTTTTACCTGAGCAGACAGCTCTGTGAGGAGAGATTAAAAACATAACATATCTCTCCACTAGAGGGCACTCTACTGACTCAGTCTGGACTGCAACAACTACAGACCATCTGATGGAGAGATGGGCTGTAGATACGGCATCAGATGTCATGCCACACTAAAAATCAGTCAAATTTAAAATGTCACTCCCAGAGGAGTCCACATGCTGAGGCTAACACACACATACACACGTGTGTTTTGCTGTAGATATAATGTGTAATCATCTGACCACATGGTTGGTATTAGCTCATTTCCGCAGCACAACCCGTCCTTGTTTACGACACACGGGAGAAAAGATGTAAAACAGACAAGCAGAGAGAATAACAAGTTATAGCTGTTCTGCCTCTGTCATAACCTCAACATCGGTATCAGGTATCAGGCTACGAGTCCATGACGGGTCACCGGTGCCATTCCCTGCTTCTAGTACAGCACCCGGCTCCCGTGGAGGTGATCTCTGTAACATAAGTTGTTCCTTGTGGCTACAAGTTGCCCTACGATGTGAGTGTAAAAAAGAGAAACACCACAGGGAAACAACTGCCGTGGCGGACATTTGTGCTCTGTCTACTGTAATAATTTTGATACGCTGAGACTTCAGTTGATTAACCCAATGCTTTTAGAGAAATGTACAGAACATGTGCAGAAATAAGAACATTTCAAGAAAAACAATGTGCGTTAATCATAGTTCCTCAATGTGTTTTTTCTTATAAACAAGAGTAAAACCATCTGTTAGGGAATATTTTCTGGGGTGGATTAAAACACATGTAGTGCCCATGTGAGCAGCTGCAGTAAAATGCAGGTTAAAAATAAACAACAGTTTCCATGTTTGGAGGTGCCGGCTGATCGATCAGCGCCCGGGGGCTTATTTTGATATGATCGGTAACCGGCCCTGCACCATGCTTCAAAAAATAACGTCACACACACACACATACCAAGCACAAGCTACGATGAGATCAGTTAGGTCAGGCAGTTGCTAGTGACATCAATGACCATCATTGCTTGATGTGGATTTTTTTGACTTATAATATCGAATCCTTTTCTATACTTTATATAGTCACACAACAATGTTTCAGTAAACAACGTTTTTGAATTTCCCCAAATAAACAATCTATCGATGTCCCTGTTAAGGCATGGTTGTAAAATGTTTTTTAGGCGATCGGATCACTGGTGGACAGCCAGACACTTTGCTAAATACAATCCATAATGACCACCAAGATGCGTTTGGAACCGATCACTCAAACCGTTTGCCGAGGTGGTGTGAGTTGATTTGACCACATATCTTTTGTAGTATTAATGTTAATGTGTCCAGGAACATACGTCATACGGTGGTTGTTCTGAAGGAAGCAAGCAGCTGTTTGAAAAACCTAACTTTTCAATTTTTCTTGTCCTGCGATCTTTAGCAAGTTGCAAATTATTTTGTCTTGTCAGTCTCAACAGTTGGAATATTCTGTACATGTATATCTTGCGCTTGACTGACGTGACTGATATCTCCGGGCCGCGCTCTTTGACCTTGTAGCAGGAGTGATATAGGCAGCAATGAAATATGAAAACACGTTGGAGACGAATGATGGACAGAGGTGTAAACAGTGATGTGTGTCGCTGTCCACGTCTGATCCGATGGTCCAAAACGCATTTTAAAACAGGGTCTGTCTGTCTGTCTGTCTGTCTGTCTGTCTGTCTGTCTGTCTGTCTGTCTAATTATCCAAGTTGTTCTTTCCACCACATAGGTAGTAAAACTGACAGAGTACAGGAAGAGAGGGTTAAATTGTTACTAGAAATAAACCTCCAATCCCCCCAAGACACACACAGACACACACACACACAAACAAACACACACACTCACACACAGTGATTATTCAGTTTGATGGAGCTTCCCTGATTTGTATTCTATGGCTGCTGTGGTGGACTTGAGTTATGAGCTCCACTACATTGAGTGGTGTTGTATTAACTGGGGGAGAAGGAGGCGGAGTTTGAGGCAGGCTAACCTACATCCTTCATAAACGTATCTGGTGTCATATTTCATGTGATTCAATAATGTCTGCTGCATTTACCTGATGTGAGCTAATAGTCAGTGAGGGGGAATAAAATCGACACACGTAACTCCTACTACAGAACCCTTGGGATAATGGAACGGTGAAATCAGGAGTGGTGGAGACAGAAGGGCAGAAGGTGCAAGGAATGAGACAGAGGGAATTCCAGGAAAGAGGAGGTTTGCAGGTAAGATGGAGGACATAAATCACTGAGTTCAGTACGAGAAACACTTTAGCACAAAACTGTATGGCAGTATCTTGCAAAATCTGCAGAAATGTTGAACTGTAGATCATGTTTCTTCTTAATTATATCCCCAAAAAGTCTGGGGTATCTTTGCATCGTCATCAATGCTGCAGCTCCAGATCCTTTGTGATAACGTTTTAACTTAAATAATGCTTCCTGGTTAATTTTCAAAATGTATAACCACATAGAGCTTAATGCAAGGAAGAACTGGATTGATATTGGGAAAGGTAAGTGTATATTTCCGACACTAGGGAGAGATTCATCTCCAAAAGTTTTCGGTCCATAATATCTCAACCGTTGGCCCGATTTAGACCAGGTATGGTGCATATGAAGATCTATATCGCACGTTTCACATTTTACTCTCTAGGATGAGATGCTCTTTTTTCGTTGCAGTAAATGGCAGAAAATCACAGTTTTTTGGACTGAACCTTAACTTATCTTAATTTAATTTGAGGAGTTCAATCAGAGGAATTACTTGGAAAATGCAGGGGATTGGAGGCTTTTCAGAGATGTAACCTTGCTGTCGGGGATGACGGCTTAGGTCCAGTTGAAGAAGTTTACTCTCCTGGCTGTCATCAAGGGGAAAGATGTCTGTAACCATGTCAAAAGGACCAACAAAGTGCATGAAGTTTAGCACTACTAGCTAGGTCTGTATGCTAAATGCTAACTACATGTGTATGTACTTTTGCTGGCGAGAATAATAGGACTACATATACGGTGTAGTGCAGAATCGAGGATAAAAACATGGTTCTGGCTTCCCTTGGTTCCGGGGAAAAATGGCCTCTGGTGCCAAGCAAGACAGCAACACTTCTAGCCAAGTACTGGTGGAGTACTGCCTGTGTTCCTGCATGACCATGTCCCACTTCCATCTAGCCGTGCTTGCCCCACTTCCTAACCCAGACCCGGAGCCGTTTATGTACCTGAGGAGCCGAGATGACTGATCCTGCTGCAGGACACAAACACAGAGCTAAGTTCATTTGCTGCTTGAAAATAGTAACTATCACTTTTCTTGTAGTTTCCTCTCTGGCTCTCTCCCTCCTGCTCTTTCTTTCTCTCCTTAATAAATGACTGTGGGTATTTCCCGCAAGGGAGAGGATGATCTGTTGGCTCTCTGTGATTTATTTTTCTGAGCCAAAGTGAAAGCTCTGTGAGAGAGCTACACAGATATCGAGACTGAGCTGACCCCCTGCTCACTACGTTCAACTGGAGTCTAAAACAAGACAAACAAAAAATTGGCTTCGGAGTCCCTTGGGTGAACCTTGAAAATTAGAGGGCTACGAAAAGACACAAAAAGGCCTCCAGACAAAACCACCCTGAGAGAAGCAGTCCACATGTAGAGAATAGTCCGCATGTAGAAAATACTACGAAGTCCGCCTGCAGAGAGATAGAAACCATTACCTTAACAAAAAAGGGAACAATTTACTTCTGAATGAAGTTGCATTAGTTGCGAGTAAATATCCCTTTTGTTGGTAGATATGTCCATATGTAAATATATCAAAGGGAACAGCTGGAAAACAGGAACAATAAATCTCCCAGGGAGGTTATTTGAGGCCATGTCTCCCAAATGGTCTCATTTAGAATGATTGATGAGTTAATGACAGACCTAAAGTAAAGACTCATCTCCCAGCAGGACAGGACCGGACAGGACAGACGCCCTCAAGTCTGATTCCTATGTCGGACGTAGAATCCCTCTTCGGTCAAGTCTGAGGACTCACCCAGCTGGTGTGGACTACTGAGGCGACCTTCAAAACCAGACAGTCTCAGAAGAAAAGGCCATCTTTTAACCCATAAGAAACCATGGTGATATTTTTCATCTCATGATGGCTTGATTTAGTAACACAAGGATTTTGGTGTTACTAAATGTAATCTTTATTCTTTAATAACATGTTGTGTATTATACTAAACTAATTCTGATTAAATACCTATGAACAATTTGATATAAAATGACTTAGTTTTATTAATATTTTTCTATTGTCATCTTCTAAAACCTAATCAGCAAAGAAAAATTTGATAGATGATGTAGAATTGCACATTAGGAAAAAAAAAGGGAAAAAGTCAAAGCCGATTTATTTTCAAATGAGGAACAAAAACACAATGAAAGCCAGAAGCAACGCTACTGATGTCATAACAAAGTCATTTCAGAATTGTGCTCATTTGCTTCCTTTCGATCAAATTCATCTATACAATCACAGTGAGACATCTTCATCGTTAGCCTGTCCCCTCGCTGCTGTCTTTTTAAATATGATGTTCTTCATTCATATAGTTCTTTCATGCTGCTGGTTCGCACACCCTCCAACTCCCCATCTCCACCCAGTCCTCGAAGATTCATCTGCATCATCACTCTTCCGTCTCAGAAGAGTCATCATCCTCCACCACCAGTATCCAGACATCCCAATGAGGGATGGGCAGAGATCCTTCAATCACAACCTCCCTGAAGGGTGTGTGTGAGCCAAAGACTTTCTAATGGACTAATTATCACATATTATTTTTTTATAATAAAAATTCATCTTTTCTTCTTTTTTTTGTGTCTCCGGATTGAAATGAAGCTAGAACAAGCTGCATAATAAGCTTATCTTATCTAAGAATAAAAACTGCCAACAGGGGAATATGAGATAATATGCACTTAGGAATATATATATACAGGTATGTATGTATTTATACTTACATATATATATATATATGAAGGCTTTCATCAGACCAGTACAAAAAGGTGGCTGAGATATTTACTTTACCAAACCAGAAGGCTGTTTTTCTCTCTATTGCACATTGAGACCTGCGATGCCTATACTATCACCATAAAGCTATTTTGTTTAAAACAATACTTTCACATTTGGCTGCTTTTCAATCTCCAACCTCATTGACCTCTCCTCTACTGCTATAATGACGCAAACTCCAAATGTCACAGTCTGATGGTTTATCTCAAGTGAACCATGACCGATGATGATGTAATTTACGTCATTGCATGTTCTCATCCTCCACTGGAAGGTATGGATATTGTGTAAATTGTCAGAACTATTCTTTTTCAGACAATCCTTCTTGCTCTCCTCTGAACATGAATTCTTACTATAAATTGAATTCAATGTGATTCAGCCACAACTTACAAAAACACAAGGAAGGAGATCCGTGGTGCTTAACATACGAAAATGCAAAACTAATCATTCAGGATGAAGTACTCCCTCTTTATCATGGAAATTCTGATGTTTTCGTCCGAACCCGTTGTGTTGAGGTAAAAGTGATAAGGATCAACTCTAGTTCCTTTGACCGTGTGTCATTTGAATCACGCCGAACACATTAGGCTTTAACAGACGCGCCCTGTTTTGAAAATGCCACGCATGTAATGCGCACATGAATGCACAGGCAGTGACATTATTAGCTTACTCATCATTATGATAAATGTTACAATGCGTTTATGTGAGCCCGAGACATGTGGAGAATGAGGGTTGTGTGTGTGTGTGTGCGTTAACTTTTGCCCACAGAGAACAACATCTTATTCTGCCGATGAGCTCAGAAACACGCTCGCCTCCTCGTCAACCTCTCTTTGAGAAATCCCAGTATGCATGGCCAAGGAACTGATTGTCCTTCTCATAAACAAGGCAAAAACATTTTTGAGTTTGTGGTAAATGTTTTGTGGAAACATCCTGCAGAATGGTGAAGAATAGCATCTGCTTGGCTCTTCTTCTCTACTTCTCTCTGCAGTGGATCATAGCCGGCATGAGTCCAAAGTCTCCTGACACAAGTTAGATGACATCAATAAGGTAATTGAGGTTGATGGGACGATGTCATTAGAGTGTTACGCCGATTCACAGACAAATATTTGCGCATTTGCTTTGTAAGATGTAGCATTACCCTTATGGACATCTTGGCACAGATTCAAAGCAGACACTTCTGTGTTTTACACAATTCTAACCGAGGAAATAAAAAATATATTTGAAATTCTGTATGGCGTACGTCTTTGTTTGTTACTGATTTTTGTGCAAGGCTGGTTCCGAGGCGTTTTGCATGCTTTCTAATAAACGTCAGCTTTCTGAATTTCTGTGAAATCCATATAAAAACAGTGCTTTCAATCTTGGTTTTCTAGCCGTGACAGAATTACTACTAAAGCAGATCTCATTAATTTTCATTATTGTCATAGGAGAACTCAAATTGAGCACTTTTGGGCACTGTTTGATGTTTAACGTCATTTCCGTAGGGTTTAATCCAAGGTTTGATATCTCTTTCCTGTCCATTCTTAGGGTAGAACTCACTGGGAAATGACGGTCACAAGTTTCATGTTAATGATTTGGCACAGTGAAGAGAAACGTAAGCAATAAAATGGGATTTTGTTGCCGTCTCAGAATGATAAACATCAAAATCTGGACCATGACAACTGCTGAAATCATGACCTCTGAAAGGTGGGGTCGCACACACACACACACACACACACACACAGCCAGACACACATGCTTGTGTGTCTGGGTTGTTTAATGGAATGATCCGATGCTTAATTCAATATAGGTGGTGATGCAGGAAGCAACTGGGCTTGGAACCATGACAGAGCGGTCTTTTTCTACTGGAGACTGAGACGACTCTGGACACTGAAGCTACACGGGATTTAACCAACAGCATGTCTTATTCATGGTTATAACCAGGTTTATTCTTCCTAATAGTGACGTATACTCATAACAAACATATTACATTTTACAACATTGTTAAATTATGTATCTGTGTTTGACCAGTCCCTGAGGAGGAGTGGGAACCCCCTCTGAGGCACTCGAGGAGCAAATTGGGATTCAGTGTCTTGCTCAAGGACGCTATGGAATGGAAACTGTAGGGGAAGTTTGGGGTTGCCTGCTCTTATGTGAAAGTGTGAAAGTCAGGACCGTATGACGTATGTATGAAATTGCCCTCAGTTGGTCTGATGTTTGGTTCTTTCTGGCCAGAGTAGTGGATTTATAAGAACTTAATTTTCACTGAAAACATCTGTCTGCCTGAAGAGAAAGAATTGAGGGTTCTAAAACCAAAACAATTAGCTGAAAGATAATACAGCAGCTAAAGAGAACTGGGTGAGAATGACATCAACACTTTTCAAATTACACACTCATACGCAAATCCTGGTCCGACCCCATTGAAATGATCAGTATGAAAATTAGAAATACTTCATTGATCGAATTAATTAATTAATTAATAGTTTTGCCATAGATTCTACTTGAAAATCTGTGAGAATGGAAGAAATAATACAAATAAGAAAAAAAACAATAAAACTGTACAACAAAATAAGAATGTGAGAATGTCTTATAATAATATAAGAGTATGAGACTAATACTATGATACTATTACAAGTTTAGCCAAAACTGAAACGGGAATTCTTTGCCAGATGCATATACATTTAATTTTGTGTCGAGTCATCACAAACTTACAAACGCAGACTTATGAATGAGTTCTTGTTCATTCAGATGAATGATTCTAACGCCAGAGAGCTTTAGACATGATAACAAATCGCTCAAAAGTTCTCTTGCTATGTTTGGCAACAGAGTAATCAAACTCACCACAATTGCATACTGTCAACATCTTCCTGTTATTTTGCGGAAGACAACAGGAGTTCAAACGGCTGGAGGGCATGAGAGGACAGGATATAGGAAGAAGGCAAAGAGTTTGGGCGACAATGCAACAGGTCAGAACAAGATGTTACAGGTGAAAACCCGTCACAACAACTAGAATAGACCGAGGTAAGGTGCTTCCATTAAGGTGTTGAGAGGCAAATGTCAGGAAGGAGGAGAGGAGAGAGGTGGTGACTGGAAGGGTTTTTGATATACTCGACAAAAGTGCTGACACACTGGAAAGTTACAGATGGACAGGAAAGGAAAACATAAGAAAGTTAGAAGATAGGGGCTGGCTAAAGAAGCACCCTCATTCTTACACCTCCTGCGGTGGGATTTACAGATTCAAACTACAAAAATGGGATTTCCTTTGTATATAAACCATCCAGATGTAACTGTGTGTGCGGCTATTCCTTCATGATGAAAGGGAATGCAATACACACAGAAGAAACAGCAACAGAACATAAAGGGATCCGGGCTGAAGGATGAGGTGAGAATAGGCATAGGAGAAGAATCATCTTCTCTTTTTTTCCAAACAGCTAGGCTCTCAGTGGGGAGGCCACAGCACACAGAAAATGGCATCTTCAAATGAGGAACAAGACGATAGTGTCTTAGCCCTGCTTACAGAAACGAAAAGTCTTAGTCAACTCTAACCGAGAGGGATAATAGAATATTGAATATCACACCCAGTACAACACAGTTGCAATGAAAATAGCCGAGAACCCTGCTGACAGCCTTGTCCTTGAATTACACAGAGCCCTGTACAATGTGTTCCTCTCATCTTCTCTAACCATTCTACTGAAGTCCCCAACTTTTCATTCTGCCTCACTAATGCTGTCGTCAGTTTTCAGTTAACCTAACCTTTCAATCCTGTGTCAAACCTAACGTCACAATTTTTCATTTTTCACAATCGAAGGCCAGTATTGGAACAGATCTTCACGCATGTTTATGTTTATATCTCTGAGGTGGAACGCTGAAAGATAAATAACCAGCCAACAATCCAAGGTCAACAAGATAACAGCACAAACGATATGAAGTAGACGGGAGTGTGAAGGAATTAGATGAAGGTAAAAGGAGGATAAATTGTCATTTACACACAATTTACACACAAGGAAAATTTACAAGGTTTCCCATGACTAATGTTCAAGTCTGTTCATTTAGAACAGTTTTTCCTTCACGGCATAGAACGATAAACGCATTAACATCTTTAGAAATGGACAATGACTGAATGAAAGTAACACAACTATGTCACACGCATTCAAAAGTTTACCATCCCCTGTTGTTGGAGTTGATCAAAGGAATAAAGGGTACCGTTAGTGTTTTTGTAATTGGGACAACTCAAAAAGTTTTCAAAGGATTTTCAATTGGGAAGGAGAAAAGGCATTAAGACTTTTAGGCTGATCTGGAAGATTTGTAGGAGTTGTTTCTAATAAATCCGACTATCTCCTCACCATGATCTACCATATTCTGCCTCGTGGTAATTTGGACATGCGATATGATATTTTTTAGTTGTCAAATTTTTTTATTGAGGAGCTACCTGAGAATCATCACTGTCATGCCGAATCAATCATAGGCAGAGTAGAATCAGTCATAGCGTCACCGCAGTAGGTAGGATCTGTTATATTTCTTGGTGGAGGAATGCTCTCTCAGAGAGAACTCACTGTGTCTCAAACCCCTAGGGTTCTTTGCAGTTCTGTGATTTGAATTTTTTTGCATATATTTTGAGTTCCCATGAAACCCATTGAATTGTACTTCTAGTACAGCTCCCCAATCCAGATAAATGGGCAGGGTTGTGTCAGGACGGGCATCCAAAGTAAAACCTATGACAAATCAATATGCGGAAAACAAAACTGATTTCCAAACTGGATCAGTGCAGACCTGGGTTATTACCAGCCTCAACTGGCATTTTTAAACAGCAGGGAGCCAGCAGGAAATGGGGGGGGGGGGGGGGGGGGGGGGGGGGGGGGGGGGGGGGGGGGGGGGGGGACCAGGAGACAGGGAGAGAAGAGGAAAGGCCAGAGTATAGGGGTGAGAGTAGGGACTTTATATGTTGGCATGATGAATGAAAAGTTGGAGAGCTAGCTGATATGATGGAGAGAAGGAAGTTAGATATATTGTGTGTAAAAGACACCGGGTGGAAAGGCAGCAAGGTTAGAAGCATCGGAGGAGGGTCAAATGTTTGGGGTTGGCCGAAGAGGAGGTTTATTGATGTGGTGAGAGAGGACATGCAGTGGTTGGTGTGACAGGGGAAGATGCAGAGGACAGGGCAAGATGTAAACTGACCTGCTGAAAGAAAAGGATATTGAGTTCCCATCGAATGTGATGCAAATGTTCTGCACAGTGTAATGACATTTATAGTCAGTGCACAGCGAAACAACCATCAGTGTTGAGATTCTCAAAATCTGTAGGCCATTGATGCAAAAGTGGTGGCCAGGCTCAACCAAGCTGTTTGTGAGTATAATGGTTGACTGGTAAATGGTAATTGGTTTTAATCTATATCTTTGAATTCACAACATATACAAACCAGGAAATGTGTTTATTTCAGTCATATTCAATAATAGAATGAATTGGTGGAAAGTATGATTCCTGGAAGTGAACGGTGTATATTTGTGGGTTTGCATCATTTGTGATGAAAAACGTACTGCTCTAGTGTCAGCATCAGGTGTAACATGATAAGTTCATGTACAGCAAAAATATACGTCTGATAAAAATAACTTAATATTCAGTATTCCTATTTCATTTGGAATGATCAACCACGGTAAACTGCAAACAACAAAATGTTCCGGTGGGAGGATTGAACATTGAAAAACAAAAATCAACTGGAACAACTGTTGTTGTAGTATGAGGGAGAAGAGGGGGGATTTTTTTGTTAGAAGAAAAAAGATTATTATTATCTGTATAATCTATTATCTATTATTATCTAAATAGATTATCTGTGCATGACTAACATATCACATGTAACCGGTCAAAGGATGTCATAATGCTAGTATATCCTGCATCATTCAACACCTGGTGCTATTTCTGCAGTTCATTAGATAAATCACTCTGAAAGCGTATCTTTGAGCAAAGATACACTGAGTCAGTGTATTCTGACTCCATCTGCAGAGTCGACACTTATAGGATGGTAATATGAAACATCTGGAGACCCAGCAGTTGCATCGCATGAGCTGAGAAAACCTCACAAGGATGTGAGAATAAAAGGATGACTGTGCGAAACAAAAAATATACCGCTTATTTGTGTGTGTGTGTGTGTGTGTGGGGGTAGTGATTGTAATTTGTGTGTGTCCGGCTCCCTCTGCATTGCTGACCACCTGTGTATGCGGGGAAGTGAGTTCATAACCTTACCCATCTCACCAACGTTCTTGTTGATCACATGACCAGTTGATGAAGCTGATCTGCCCATAAGCTGAGCTGTGTGTTGTTTTTCATTCTAATCTTTGTGGTTGAAATATTTCCCTATTTGGGTTTTCTACCATTGGTTTTCATCATTTCGTTTTCTTTCGTTCTTCTTTTTCTTCCTGCTCCTGATTATCGGTCAACAAAGCATATTTTTTAGCTTTTTCTGCGCTTTACTCATTCTTCTGCATCTTTCTACATCATACCCGCGACCTTCATGTCTTCTCTCAGCACATTCTCAAATACCCTCTCGTTAGCCTTTCCTATTTCACTATTTATTGCATTATTTTCTGATATTTTAGGGCCAATGATAAGAATAAGCAGATATATATGATATACAGTGGACCCTCTTTAGCTTGATCTTCATTCATTATGGATACAGATGGCTTTACAACAGATCTAGATAATAAGCTCCCTGAAAAGTGGATCATTTTCAAATTATAATCCTACATAGACCTTATTCAAAGGAAGAACTGGATTGATTTTGGAATAGGTGAGTTGTATATTTATGACACTAGGGAGAGCTTTATCTCCAAAAGTTTTAAGGCCTTCATTTCTCAACCATGGATCCTATTTTGTCCAATGTGGTTTACTGAATCAACTCATGGAGATCTATCTAGTGCATGTCATATTTTACTCTCAGAGCTCATATTTTAGGAGGAGTGGTCTTCCAAAAATCAAAGTTTTCGGACATAACTTCACATTTAATTTAAGGAGTACACACAACCAGGGGAATGCATGTACAGCGCAGGGGATTGGAGGCTTTTTGGGGATATACCCTCGCTGTCGTGATGACAATGTAGGCCTATACTTTTTTCAACTGTTTTTCCAAGTCACCACACAAGTCAATGGACAATGAGCTCATACCATTCTTTAAACTTATTGCACTTTATAATTATGTCAAAGTCTTGTTTTGCATCACAGTATTTGACGCACCCTCCTTTAAAATGACATCATCAGCAACAGAATAAAGCCAACGAGGAATGTGAATGTGAAGAAAAGGAAAACAGCCATGGATGACCCTGGCCTAAAATACAGAATAAGCAAGAAGGCCCTCCACGAGTAACATCCAATCACAGTCTGGTGCATTCCCCATCACAAACAACCCCTCGGTGAAGGACGTGAGTGGGTTTCCTGGTTTGGAACGCAGCCAGAGCCGAAGACATGACACATATTTCAGGAGAACAGAGAGAGCATCTAGTCACTGACTTCATCTCCTCCAGCTCAGAGACACCATGTGCCGGTGTGATTATGGCCTTCGCCATGGATGTTAGCTATGGTTCATTGGTATACAAATTAAGTTGGCAACTTAGGAACAACTTCGAGGTGTGCTGAATCCACACAGCGGCATATAAACATGTGCGAACACAAATCAGGATTATGCCTTGCATGTTCTCCTCGTTGTTTCGTTGCGTCCTAGTTATTCTGAGTGGCTCCTTCGGAATGAAAAAGATGTAATCATAAAAATAAAACTGGTGTTAGCCTCATTCGAGATCGCTCTGTGGAGTGGCCTGTTTGTGTGCTGGATGGCTACCCATCCGTAAGGAAATAGTCTGGAATGTTGGAATGCATTCACACCCTGAGTGTCTGAATAAACTCCCCATGAATGAGACGGTCAGTACAGGAGACCCAGGAGTCCATCATCACACACAGCAACAGAAACATCCACCGCCCTGTGGAAACATTACATGAAGACTTGTTCGTCCATCTGTACATCAGCGTCCATCATCTATAAACAGCGGTTCTCAGACATTTTAAACAATTTACCCCTTAATGATATTTTCAGATACGTACCCAACAATCAGCACAAAGGATTTTTGCTCGGTAAAATCTTTTGCACCCATCTTCTCTTTTTTCATTTTCAGCTATACTGCTGATACGTTTCAACCACAACTCATCAATCAAACATGTGGACATGATTGTTCGAAGGATAAAACAGGTAAACATTGCACTCAAAATAGGAATTAATGTGTGACTTATATGTGTAAACCTTAAACCCTACTCTAAACCCCTTGGGATGTGCATAAACCCATTTGAGAAGCATTCATCTTCAACTGTCACTCGCACAAACTCCGCTCTGATGGATGATAAGAAGCGCTTTGATTTACTCACTTTACCATGAACACCTTTGTTTCTTTTATTTTGCAATTTATTCATTTTATTGCTTAACATTGTTTCACCATCTCCATTAACTTTTTGTATTTATTGGCTGTTAATTTTGACATTATCTCATTGCCTTCTGGTCTTGTTTTTAAACATTTTTACATTTATGTGACCTTATGGTTTTGTGCTTTCACCTGCTTTGATGCCTTCTGAGTTTCCTGTTTTTAACCTGTTTGTAAAGCACTTTCTAACCAGCTGTTTATAAAGGTGTCACACAACCTGTATTGAGATTATTATATTGTTATAACATACTTGCTTCACTGGGGTGCCAATTAGCAGGATCATGTCCGGACAATAAAAGCCTATGGGCCCAAAAAATCTTAAAAAGAGAAAAAGAAAAGGGAAATATGTGAACAAGTATGCATTAGTGTATGCCCCTGGGTAAAAAACTTCAACATTTAAAATGTTAATATGTGGAACCTGGCAAGGCTCTCTGAAACATCACCAGAAAACAACTTAACAAGCAGAATGTAAGTCTGTGAGGAATTGATTAGCCACTGTCTGATTGTTATTGCTGTTTGGTTCCAGCTAATATTGGTCATATCTCTAATTAGCCAACACTGTAGTGCAACATGTCCGACCCACGGGCGTAAACCATGACGTAACAAAAGGGGAGAAAACCGATTTGCGCCGCACATATTTCTCCATCAGAATCTGTTAGTCACAGGTCTTTGCATCAGTGTCGCAAATCCATTAAAAACAAAGCAGCTTGAAACAAACGTTTTTACAAAGTGGGCATATTTTTGGACTTTGGATTAGTTGTATTGTTATTAACATGAAAGAAAGTATTTGAAAAGTAACCAGTCGACTTAAACCGTGAGAAGTTGACAGTTCATTTTCAATTATACCTTAAAATGTACCCACAATGCAGTTTTTGCCAAATAATTGGAAATGTTCTTCGTATCAGGGCACACTAAAAGATGACCACACAGGTCCAAGGGATTTTTTTTTCAAGTGTAGTGGAAAACTACTGTCTGATCTGGTCTGACTACTGAGCATCTCTACACCTTCCTATGAATGTCATGTAACATCTTGCTTCGTAAAGGGAGCCATTGTCTCAACACAGTGCTTTCACACACAGACTGATAGACACACACCAACTGGGCAGACTGATAACAGTCCAGGGTCACGGGAGAACTCTCAAACCTTAGACACTTTTTACCATCTGCTTTCGATACTCTTCACTGCAGGGTCCTTTTTTAAAGGCTTTAATAAAACTCTGAAAGACAATCCTGGTCTAATGGTTTTTGATTTCAGATTGACCTCGCCCTAAACCCCAACAGTTACATGTTACTATATTATATTATATTATATTATATTATATTGTATACCAATGCGAGTGTAAAGATGGATTCTGGTGCATAAAACTCAACTCAACTATTCATTAAACTTAGAGCTTTGTTTTGGAACTGTACCAATCCTAAATGGAATAGCTGGTGGTTTAGCAGAAACATGGTAAACTTCAGTCCATAAATGTGTCTATTTGCTGTTAATGAAAGTAGATATGACCTCTCAGACTATTGTGAGTATAGTTAAGTAAAATTCAAACCAAAACAATGAGCTGAAAGATGTTAAAAAGATCTCTGTAAAGCAGACAGTCCAGTAACAAATCTCTGCTGGCTCTTCAAAACAAGTAAGTCTATTCAGATTACACAAAACAAATGAATTGGTTTATACTTAGTTCATTATGCGATGAATAACTTATAACAAAATAACAGAGGAGTGATGTGGTGGAATTATGTGATAACCATATAGCAAAATCCATCGTAGCTGAGGAGCGAGAACATGAGACAGAAAACAGAGATAGACACATGAGAAAGAGAAAATGTCAGCACTCCCAGTGGCAGAATATTATCAGACAATCTGTCTGTGTCAGTGTGAGGTTGTGTTGAACCTGTTTGGTGTTCCAGGAACTGTTAACAGAGACAACGATCAGTGTGGGAAGGATAAGTTGTTTTCAACCGAAAGTATAGCGGTTTGACAATAACAACTCACATAATAATAGAATTTCTTACACAAATGCACTATGTCAAAACAAAATGTGGGGAAATTGCACAATCAGATAAATCCGTTACCATTCTCTAATTTAGGAAACTGAAATAGAACAACCAAAATAGATACCATTGCCCACACACACAACCCTCTTCACTACACTTCTTCAGTAAGCAGCAATGCTTGAACCGCCTCAGATAAAGTTAATATGGGAAAAATGTCTCTCTGCACGTCAAAGGCTCACAGTGGGAATATATATTTACACATTCATGTGACCACACACCCGTTAACTTTCACAGCCAGCTTTATCAGTCAGTCAGCGTCTCACAGTGATCACATTAAATAAATATTGATCAGAAAGGGACCCAATATAGTCTACTATACCTACGCCGAGGCCCAACAGTCAATTTCCATGAGCATGAGTACCTTGAAAATGGAAGCTCCAAGGTCTATATTTCGGGTAAGTACAATATCTACCCCTATTTCTTGACCGAATCCAAAATGTAACAGTTCCATTTATGGCATATTTTCCCACTTTCCCACCAAGTTTCACGATAATCTGTCAATAAATGTATATGTAATTATTAAAAATATTGCTCGCATTTGTCTCGCAATGTTGAAGCAAGTGAACACACCGCTGTCTTTCAATGTCTGTAAAGGATGAAGGGCATTCCGAATGTAATGGGTTCTTCCGTCCCAAATGCATGAATTTACAACAAAATGTCTTTCAAATTTGGAAATTGAGTTCATGTGTAATGGACATAAATGTTTTAATCTAGTTCAGTTCTAGGTCACTTGTTACGCAGCAAAATTTATACCCCAGAAAGTTACTCGGATAGTAGCAAAAGTAGCGAAGTTTGTACCAGGGTCGCCTCTGTGAGTGTTGACTCTCCACACCAATAGACCAGCATGTATCACCAAATGATGATTGTTATTCTTTCGACTATGCGGGTTGTCTCTGTGTTTATCCCATAAAAATCTATGAAATGTCCAAACTGAGTATGACATGCTGAAAAGACTAAAAATTCTTCTGTAAGTGTTTGCATACATGAATGCTACAGAAATACTGAAAAAAAACTACTACTACTTTATCTCTACCAATGCCTGAATTGACAGGGTCACTATTCCCTACTTTCCGAAGAAGTTTCATGAAAATGCATAAGGTGTGTTTTGTGTAATCCTGCAAACGGTCATACCAACACCAGTGAAAACTTCTTGGCAGAGGACATAAATCCAAACTATTCCTCTTACCTGTCTTAAATTTGTGTTGACGTCCAAACAGCGAGAAGCGTTTAGATTTTTCCCGGCTGGAGCTTGGAGACGATTGTGCTGAGAAGTTGCTCTCTGTTTGGACCTTCTTCTTCGTCTGGATGCTGTTCCCCATGTTGGGGCTGACCTGAAGCCCCTAAAGGGGGTCCATCATGTTGTCATCCTCTGGCATCACATCTGTATTTCTTCTCTGAAGACCTTGGCTCCCCAGCATGAAAACGCACCCCGAGTCAAGTCAGCACCACACTCCTGAATCACTGTGGTCAAACAGTTCCTGCCACTACACCACGGTTTAGTGGGTGATTGCTAAAGACCCACTGACATCATCCTCTAGAACATCCACACCAGCTCTAATGCTTCCTCACACCCACCGTTCCAGACTCTGTTTTTTCCTCCCGTGCATCCAGCTGCTGAAGCAACGTTAGCATCCAACCAGCTCACCACCATGTGGGTGTGAGTATGAGTGTGATTGTGTGTGTGTGTGTGTGTGTAAGTGTGCTTGTATTTGCAAGTGCCCCTCCCACTCTCTGCCTCTGTGACAGCAGAGCTCTGAAGACAAGCTTTCACGCAGCTGAGCAGTTGGAGAGAGGGGAGGAAAGGGGGAACAATTCTCTCTATATTTATCAATTCACTCAAAGGTACTGTCAGGGTTAACGAACCCTTTGGTTGTGTATCACTACAAACTACCTCTTTAAACAAGCAGTGATCAATTGTCTTTATTTAAAACCATCATAAGTCTACCTGACACATCTGTCAACAAGACGCAGAAATGGAGAAACACAGATTCTTCTATGATGGTAGCACACACGCAGAAAAATGCAGATGGTTACAGAGCATTGATTGTAGAAATGCTTAATAATTAAAGTGATCTTCACAGGGACAGCAGTACTTTATGGCTCCTTTGGACATACACATGCATAATGATACAGATGCATTCTGCAGAGTAGATGAAAAAAAGACCAGCACAGTTGCTATTCAACCTCTCAGACAGATTTGTTTTTGATGATAAGATTCCATCAGCTCTGCTTCAGAGAAATACAGATGCTGAACTTGATATGAGCATTAAAGAAATAGGGGTGATGAGGGATTTTCTGCAAACCCGGAGAAGCAAAATAGACAACACAAGAGAATTTGACTCATTCATTGTGTTCTCTTTCACCCAGTCCCTATCAACCAAGTGGGTACCAAGACACCCTGACAGAGTGTACTGTCACTGCAAATGCTGATGTTACAAACTCCAGAGATTGTGGATCGATAGCAGCCATCCAGATCTAGGTCAGAGAGAGAAAATATTGGAACTGAAATGGCAACATCACCATCAGCATGTCGCAGGCGGAAACGGAGATTATCTGCAGGAAGTAAATGCAGGGAGAAAAAGGGAGCGAAATGATTAAAAGTAAGAAAATGTAACCACACACTCCTCATCATGGCTACCCTGATCACATTTCTTTCATGCCTCAAACTCCGACCCCCTCTCCAGTGAGGCGAACTGCAGGGAGATAAAAAGCCTCCAATGAAAAGCACATTTATTGACTGGGCGAGTCACAGGGAGGAATTTACAACCTTTTCTATAAGAGAGATTGAGATGGTGTCTTAGAAGCTGGAGGAATTAATGGGGATTTGAATCTATATTAAGCATGTGCTTGAGAGAAAGAGAAATGACAGACGTGAGAGTCGGATATGGCTGAAGCTTCCAATTGAGTGTAAAATGATCCGCAATAAAGGGCTCACAGAGAGATGCTGCATCTTAATGCAGCTCTACCAGAACCACACCCAGTACATTTGTGCTGGACGGGTACTCCCGAGCCTCTTATGTGGTGTGTCATAGTGCTGTGAAGGTGTACATGCAAAGTGTCATTGTGCTGGAAGCTCTGTAGCCTGAGTTTAACTGTGAGGAGTAGCACAACATGCCCTAGTTACATTTAAATCTGGTGAGCTCAAACTATGTGTCACTGTCAAGATACGCTATGGACTTTAGCATTTTAGAGGAGAGCATAGGGAGCCAGTCTGTGAGCATTTGAAGCGCACATTAAAGGACATTCATGAAGAGGAATAGCGTTGTTAGGGGGCGCAGTCGTCAGGGTGCTCATCACCAGGGCCTCCAGAGAGGATTGTGGGCACTACCTCTCTGAATGTGTCGCTGTACCCGAGGTTAGGGATTTCTGATACAAAGCAGTCTAAATTAGGTCAAGTTGATATGTATTGCTATGATGGCATTTATTTTTCCAGTTTAATTTAAAAATCCAATAATTCTGCCAGCATCAGCCCAGTGCTCCCATCTTGTGGCAAAGCACTGCTATCACCAAAGACAAAGGCGTATAGTGTTATTAAAGCAAGCATGCTCAGTCAGTGAGCAGTCTTTCCCAGTGACAGACGGGAGCTTCATTTATAACGCATGACATGACTCGGCTCAACTCAACAAAGCCTTGGTTGCTTTCAGTGAAATCAAAGTGCCTTAATCTGCAACGCAAGACAAGAACAACGAAGGAAATCCATTCCAATTTGAGATTCTTTCCCAGGCAAACAAACAAAGGATTGTTGGTACTTCTTCAGTGAACAACAGCGGGAATCTGTGGACATCCTGTGAATAAAAAGCTACAGTCACACTTTGATGTCCGTGTGAAGGATAGCTGTTTCAATTTGATTTCTCACAATAGCAATCCAGTAAAATTGTATCCTAGGACATAGATGACCCTGCTACTGGAATCTAGGCCTACACTGTTGTCCCCCAAAACAAGGGCATATCCCCGAATTGTTCCCAGAAAAAACAGTCTTGAATAAAAAAAGCTCCCCCTAGTGAGTAATATATGAATTATTATAGTAAAATATAATATATATAAAAATAGATCTCTACGAGGCGATTCATAGGCGCCAAATTTGGACTAAATCGGACCAACAGCTGCACAATTATAGCAGGTGAACATTAGGGATAATGCTCCCCCCGTTGTGGGAAACATACAGCTTACCTTTCCCAAAATGAAACCAGTTCATCCTCGCTCTAAGTTTTATGCAGGTACTAGTTTTATGTAGGTACCAGTTTTTGAGTTATCGCATTAACATGAAGGATCCAAGGCAGTAGGTGAAGCGGCAGCAGCGACGACGAATCCATGATATCCACGACTTTTCAAGGGTTATAGAACTAGAGTAGAAGCAGATAAACTACTTCTCATGATGCACTTATGGACAAGGGGAATCCTACAATAAGAGTCCCCTTTGTTCGGGGCATCTTAAAGGTATGACGAGTTGTGTCAAGCGATCTGTAGCATACAGCAGAACAAACAATGGCGCCTCCGTCCCACTCTAACCAGTGCCATCTACTAGCAGGTAAAGCAGATGCAGATGTCAAGGTGTCAATACATGGCATCTACAGGCAAGGAAAGTAATGAACCAGCAGCAGCTCTTTCAGTGTTGTTGCTGATGTTAGGGTTTGTGGTGTGTGTGTGTGTGTGTGTTTTCCGACATCAACATGCAACCTTTGAATATTCTGTTAACTGCAGCATATTATCTGTTGAACACTCTGAAAAGAACAAAGTTCACTGATATAAATATCAACATAAGTCTCATTCTTCCTAGTTAGTCAAGTGTGAAGAGACCCTCTCTTATAACCCTGGGTGTATTTCACGAGGCAGGTTTAACAACTCTGCGTTTAACTTGTTTACGAGGACGATCAAAAATTGCCAAAATTCTCGCCATTTGAGCAGAAAGTTTTAATGCACTCACGAGCAGATATTCAGAAAAAAAGAGAAACCCGCCTTCATCAGAGAAGGAAAGAACAAACCGGTGTGGGAGGAAATTGCTTCATGAGTGACTCTCTGCTAGATTTAACGCATTTTCTCTGAATATTCTGCCTGAAAAGGTTGTAGAATGATTGAACAGATTTTTATTTTCATTTATGGGCCCTAAGCGCATCTGAGAGCAACTGAATACTGAATACAAAGAATTATTCCTGGTAGGACACAGAACTCTCCTCTAGGACTGCTTTGGATATCCTCACCCCCCAGGATGAGCCGGAGAGGATTGCGGGAAAGAGCGACATCTGGTATATTTTCTGTGGACCCACTACCCGATTAAACTTGAGGATGACAGATAGGTTCATGATTACATCTCACTTTGTTGTTAAATATACTTAGAATATCAGTCAGTGGCTATTATTTTAATACCAAAGTATTCACTGATGTTGTGGAGGAAGCTTCCATTTGAAGAAGAAAAAAAAGGAAGAGCAAAAGAAAAAGCTTGGACATACCCAGAGTTTCCTTCATCTCAGGATTAACAAACCCAGTTTCCACTAAGCCTGCTTCATGAAATACCCCCCTGGACACGAAATATATTAAAAAGATTTTCCGTATGTTGACTGCTGAACTGTAGACTTTTCTCAGACAGCTCACTAAAACTTGCTCATTTGAAGTACTGACCTGACGGAAAGTCCAGCCCAGCATTAGAATCTTCCAAACTCCAAAACCAAAAATCGAACAGTCATATATGTTTCTTGCAGTAATTTGCCTGGTGTGAGGAGAAAGATGTTGAATATTATTATAATGGAGAGAATATTTCTCTCCATTACTTCTGTCTATGGTAATGTTTGAAACTAAATGAAAAACCAGGAATCTCCACCAGGAGGGATGAGAATCGATTTCCCTCTGTTACTATATCCACTGCTGTCTCAGAGGTGGCAGAGCTCAGTCCTGACTTTAGGCACAGTTAACAGGAATAAGTCTTCAGAGGGAAGACAATAACTTCCCGTTGATTTTCGATTGATGTAAGTCAAGAGATAAGGAGGAAGTAGGCCCAGAATGGTCGTATAATAAGAGTACTCCAGTGGTTCAGTCTGCGGGGAGACGAGGCAGTCCAAACCTTTTATATATATATATATCATGAAAAGGAGCGGGCCCAGTATTGATCCCTGGGGCACGCCTTTTGATAAACTGAGGGAGCTGGTGGTAAGACCTTCAGCTTGCACACACTGAGATCTGCCTGACAGATAGTTTCTAACCATCTGGCAGTTTGTTCAGACAGCCCAATAGCCATAAGGGAATTTGAACAAACTGGCATGGAAATTAACCACAAATATTTTTAAATATCTAAAAAAAAAAAGAAAAAAGAAAAAAGAAGAATCTAACTTTGAGAGGCTCATCCTCTAAAACCATGTCAAATTTTAGACCATAACCCACTGTGCAAGTATATGTAGGAGCAAAAGCAATCCTATATGCCACTTTTGGTGAGGGAATGAAAAAGAACTGCAGTTAAAATTCAAAATTGTAGAAGTTATTACTTTCTTTGTATGTAGGGGGTGAAGCAGGCGTTTCATTCTGTTGCTCTAAATAGCTGCTGCTTTAACCTTTCTATGCGTTCTTTCCAAGAATCTGCGCTTGCTTTATTAAATATAAATATGTGAAACTGAAAGTGGCCCGTCAGATGATTTGTCATCGTCAACCACTGAATGTTAATGTACAAACAAATAAAATAAAGTGGGACTGAAGTGCAGAAGTCATCAGAACATACTATACGGTCCCACATATCACTCTCATTAAGACAGACGGAATTCCTCGGGTTCCTTGGCATAAAATTTTTCCACAGGGATAAACATGTTAGACATAAAACGCACACAGCTGGATCCAGAAAATGGTGTTTAACAGGTGTATCTATTACAAAAAGTTATGTGACAGGAACCTCACACACTGTCATGAGTGGAAATCAGTTGTATATCAATCTGTATACAGACTCCCATTCCCACACTGATGTTCCCCTGCTACATCAAACACTCTCCATGTTCTATAAAAGAAAACTTTCGCTCCTCCTCCGTAAACAAAACCATAGGAGGAAAGTTAGGATGTTGATCAGAAGTAATTCAGCAAACTAAGAGCATGTGAGTGTATCTTTTATTAAGTAGCATTATTCTCAAAAAAATTGTGGTAGTGGTAGTAAACATATAATAAGAACCATAGGGACATGGAATATCAAAACAGTAAAATCAAACTGAAAATATTTGCATGAATACAACTTTCAGTTCAGGAGTCAGTGAGAAAAATTTCACAATCATGCCATTAAAAAATTCCAAGATGAAAAAAAGATCCTTCATGGGAGTACATAGGTTTTCTAAATCGCCTGCAAGACACTGTCCAACATTCTGCCATGGAAATGCATAAATTAAACATTTCATTCCTGTTGCATGGCAAAATCAACAACAAATTCTGTCTTATCTAAAAATAAGTGAAAGAAAACCAACATAGTTTAAAAGATGTAAGGCTGCAGTAATCCATTATTTTAGTAATAGAGTATTCTATTGATTATTCAGTAAAACAGTTATAATAACAAATGTGATTTGTTGTTGTTGAATTTATTCTTAGAACCTGCGCTGTTTTCCAGTGCTTTTTAATTTGTTAACAGCGTCGGTCTATCGTGGCTCTTGGACGTGTTTCTAGAGTTAATCATGTCTTATTTTCCTGAATTCGTATTAAAAACAAACTCTTTTTTTTGCTCTAGATCTCAATTAGAAGGGGCCTCCTCTTTCGGAAAAGGGTGTGTAATTGGAGTATTTATATTCTAATTAAGCATTTCTCCATTTTATTCGGAATAAGGGGGGTCATGTAAACCCAGCTAATGTCTTAGTTTATGGCAGTGCAGAATCCAAGGAATCACTGTTCAAACACCCATTCTCTAACCCCCAAAGTAACTATTACAGTCTGTAAGTCTTTGTCTGACTTTTTAACCTCCCCAAATTTGAGTATGAGTGAGCATCTGTTCGCACTCAAAGATAGGTTATCCACCTCGTTTACCTCCCTGCAAGGGTGAGATGAGTCTCCTGGGAGACCCTGGTCCGGTGAGTGACAAGAGGCTGAAGTGAAAGCTGATGAGGTGACTTGTAACAATAATAATTAACTAAATTAATAATTTTCTCGCCTTGTAAAGAGTTGATCCAATTTTCAACGAGTAGCTAGAAAAACACAATGGCACGACAGCAACACAATGCCAGCGGTGAGCAGGCTACCGGAAGATAATGCGGGACGATCTGGGCCACAGTGTAATGCCACTGTGAGTATCCGTTTCCGTATTTATCAGACAGCAAGTCATTGTTTGAGGTGTGTGGGAGCGTATACGGAAAGTAACGGTTAGGTGAGGGTGCAGCACGCCACAACAGTGTGCTGTATAGTAGTACTGATCTAAACAAATTTGCCTCAAGTACTTTGATTAATCAAGTTACTCAAATTATTCAAGCAATCGTTTCAGCCCTAAAAAGTGATGCTCCGGAAATTAGCCTATCCTTCTGTTGAGGTCAAGACAAGCACCAAACAGTTTGGCAAAAAAGACTACAGTTTACAAGATGTGCTTCAAAACAGACCTCACTCCTGTCTTAATAGGTATTAGTTACCATGGAAAGACAAAAAAAGATTGGGTAAAAAAGTCGCCTTTAAATCAGCATCTGTAACTGCTTATCCTGTTTAGGATTTTTAAAATAAAAAATGTTAAAAACACCAAAATACCAGAAGGCACTGCTCTTGAATATGTTTGATGTGTAAGCCAAGTGTCATGAATAAAATACGGAACAGTTTTTGAGATCTTTACTGACTGACAGATGGATGGATATTCAACTTGATAACTGGATAGCTATATTCACCCTAAAGAACACAGACCAAGAAAATAATAGAGAAAAAGACCAATGAAATCAAATTAAATAGACCAAATGGAACACACTTATAAGGTTTAACAACACAAATAATCAGTTACACCAATTTATTTTGGCCTTGTCATATCAAAATACTGGGGAAAGTTTCCAATATAACAATATATGGAAAAAAACAAGAGGACTCAAGCAATGCAACTCAGACCACATAAGCAATCAGACAGGGAATATGGACTATGGTATAGCAAAGCACTACCATGAAACCAAACATGGCTCTCCAGCCACTCTAACGTCATTGGATTGGATCATGTGACTGTTGCAACCAGAAGGTTGAGTACCCAAAGGGCTCACTCAGAGAAAGATGTACTGGCTCTCCACACTCCAGACAATAAATCCTGCTGGACGGAATCTGGACTTTACCGTCAAATGTTTTCTTTGAACAGACTTCAAATCATTGGAATAAATAATTATTGTAAATTATAAGCTGCGTTGCTTAACCTGGTTTTAGTTTTGTCATACCAATAAATAAAAAAGTCTTTGTTCCCTCAGGAGGTATCATCATGTGACTGTTTATTATTGTTCATGCTCTGAACAATGCTACGAAATGTTAGCTTGTTGATATGACAAGACCAAAATAAATTGGTGTAACTGAGACTAGTTATCTTAGTTCTTGTTCTTAATTTTGTTTGCGCTACTCTTCACCTTTGGATCCTCATATTGGGATAAAGTGCTACAAGGTAAAAGCGGATAAAAGCATCAATAAAATAATATAATAATAATTATATACAAATATGACCAAAAAGCAGCAATGTTAATTAAAGTTATAGGTTCTGCTAAAAAGGAAAGTTTTAAGTCCTTTTTTAAACTTGTCAGTCGTCTGTGGAGCCCTCAGATGGTCAGGGAGGGCATTCCACAGACGAGGGGCAGCAGAACAGAAGGCCCGATCACCCATGGTGCTGAGCTTAGTCCGGG